>APFE030792774.1:19135-40854 GCA_000404065.3 Pinus taeda
AAAAAACATTCCCCCCCCCCCCCTCCCCCCAAAGTAAAATTACTTTGAGTTACACTTATCCCTTCAAAAAATTACAATTTAAATCCCCTTATTACTCCAAAAATTTACTAATCACCTTATTACTCCACAAACAATAAATTCCCAAAATAAAAAAATCACCAGATCTCTCCAAAATACAATATGCCTTATATTACAAAAAAAAACTTTATGATCCAAGCTGACAGGCTTCACTCTGGCTTTACGCTGGCAGGCTTCACTCTGGCGTCATGCTGACAAGCTTCACTCTGGCTTCTTGCTCGCAGGCTTCTTGCTGGCAGGTTGGCTCACGCTGGCTTCTTGCTCTTTCCATAACCTCTGCACGCATTGCATAATTCGGTCTATTCTTCTTGACTGGAGTTAATGTATGCTTGGGATTTAACTTGCAAGAATGACTGGGAACGGAACAATCAAAAGGTTAAGTCCGTTGCCAACATTACTTCACACATACCATGGTTTAATCAATGCAACATTCCAATGCAGGTAGGATATCAACACAAAGAGCAATAGCAAGAGTTTTTACAACATTCCATTCAATCGACGCTTCAACATTGTATTAACCACCAACAACACAAAACCCGACGCACAGAAAATTGACTACGCATGGAAACTTAACTCAATGTTTCAGTGATTATACGCACTGTAACTATGAATCAACGCAGAACAAATACGTTTCAATGCATTGGCAATATGGAACACTGTATTCCTTGACCAATGTATGTAGAAAGTAGTACATTCAATGTTCCAACATTTAATAATACACATAAAGACTGCATGCTCCAATGGACATAGCACTCACACTGGATCTCTTTGATAATTACATGCAGCATCTATTCCTCACGCTGATCACCATCTATTGGTAGAATTGGGCCTCAATAAACATGTGTTGCACGCACAAGATCAAAGCACATGAACAACTCATAAATTGAATCCCATGCAGAAGAGAGAATTTATATTAATTGAATCACTCTTCAAAATACAAAACCTCAATCATTTCCTGATGTTTACCAATCACATCACAATGACACCATAGTGGGCCCGCTCATAACTCACCAAATTTATAAGGTTTGCTACTGCTCAGAAAACAACAAGCGTTTGATTCACTTTTCCACCTGTGATAATACATATCTGCACTAATTTCTATCAACTATCTGTGTGCTGCGAGCCTTAATTGCGGTACAGAATTCCTTTACACAAGTGCAGATCAAGATACTTCAAAATAACATGCTAAGTTTTCAATCCCAGCGATAAACAAATATGGCTTCATTGATCAGGGAAGCAATCTACGTGGTTAGGAATTCAATTTAACAGTGCACGGTGGCAACAGTAATTCTTACAATTGATTTTCATATTTAAAAAAAAAATCTAAAATCACTAAAATAATAAAATTTATTTTCTTTTGAACATAAAACTGGACAAATTCATACCAATCATTCGCTGGTCAATTCAATGGAGTTGAGTTTTCCACGATCTGATAGAGCTGGAATCTCCTCCTCAAATCAATTGCAACATTACTGGAGCTCTGATACCACAATAATGACAGAATTGTCCTCAGACACATAATTTTATTAATAAAAAAAAATAATTACATAATATGATTTTGCAAGAGTTTACACCCGAACAACCAAACACTCTTGCAATGAACTATTTATAAGCTCTATGTCCTAACTACCTCTAATTATGGATCACTTATTAAATAACAAGTGTATATCTACAATAAATGCTATAAAAACCAACTAGCTAACAAATCTCCTAAAATAGAGCCTAAGATATGACACATTTGGAGAGTCATATCTAGTTACAACAATACCTAATTCTAAAAGTCTCCATTAAATAATTAAACATTCTAGAATAATAATTATTAATTTAATATCTTAAATTAATAATTATTTTATTCTAATTTTATAACCTATGATAAAATTGTATTTTTGGATCATCTAACATTGCGTTACTATAGTTCGAAATAAAATAACCTATATCAACCAAATACCTAAATAAATAAGGGACATAGAAACAAATTACCTTTGCTATTAGCTAGTTTTACAAAACTAAATGACACATCTCTCATAGTTGCAGAGTAAAACCACCTCTGGAAGATGGGAGAAGCTGCATGGCAGAAGGCAGAGGTAGTTATAACCCCACTAATGGGAATCTGTAATTAAGAGAAATGAACCTCTGTGTAAATTCTATTATAACCCCACTAAAGGCAATCTGTAATTTTGTAGTGAGTAAACATCGACATATGACAAATTTTGACATAAATACAGCTCTTGTTCAATAGGATCACTGGGTTTAGCTGATATTTCTATGTTGTGTTCAATGGGATCTCTGAGATCATTGGGAATCTTTTCGGTGGGTTATGGAAGTAGAGGCGCTCAGCCAGGTGCGTGGTTGCAGAGACTGTTGCGACTCAATTTCTGATGTTGTGGGCACGGCCTTAATAAATCGTATATAGTCTGTTTTCTCCCGAAGAGGCCCATCCCCATATTCACTCCCAAAAAGCACGTTGGAGTGGTCCCTCAGGCAATCTGTATAATTCCCTCAAATTAGGGACCTTCATAACCAGGCTCCTTGGTGCACGCCTCTACTGCCGTAATCCACCTTGAATTTCATCAATGCTACCCAAAGTAACCTTGCAAAACCACTTCCCAGCCAAAAAGGACTATGAGTGACAGAATATTAACAAAGATAAGCAGAAAAAGAGAAGAAATGGGTATCAATATCAAACTCCAATTAGGACACCCAAGTCAATAATAAAAACCTAAAATCTCTTCAGGAAAGAATCCCACCCATCCTATTGAATGAGAGTTGCACTGCTGACGCAGATACATACCTCAACCCTTATTCCTCTCCTATTATCTCTGACTAATGAGCACGATATGGGAAAACCTCGTATAAAATATTGTTAGGAATTGTAACAGAATAACTATTTTCAATCCGACGACAGACTCTCTTTCAATCGTTTAACACTAAAATCAATGGCTCATAAGGCTACAGGTGGCCTGGGAGGGGAGTTCTTCCTAGGGGGAATGCCTTACAGCATAAATATTAAAAAAGGGTGATTATGTTTGCTAATGTTAAGGCCCTCATACTCTATACTAATACAATACCTTGTAATTTTAGGAATATAGTGTCTTTCATAATTTGTAAAAAGAAAAAATTAAGGTTATAAATTTTGAAAAAATATTGTTGCACTAGAATAATGTGTTTCTAAAAATTTTACAATAATTTTAAAGGAATTTCCATTACTAAGATATGCAATAACTGCACTAATGGAAACATATGCACTATGAAAAATAACATAGCACTATTAGAAAAAATCATATTTCACATAAGCATACACAAATTCTATAAGCAAAAATTATCCATTCGGAAAGATATTTTAATTTCCTAAATTCATCCTTTTATAATATATTCAAATTCATTTTATAAATTCCTCAAGTCATCCCTCCAAGTTAAAAAATTACTATTTTTTCATGTTTGTATTGCCACTTAGGCATCATGAGAGCCCATGATTATCTTACCTCCACCCATTCTCATAATATAAACAATACATTTAAGACATCTTACACAAATGAAGATACCTAGACAAATAGAGACTACAAATATAATTACATAATAACATCATGTCAAATATGCCTTAAATTGAAAGGGGTGAGTGAAGTGTTATCTAAGTCTAGGACCTATATCAACAAAATTTACTAGAGCCTATATAAAAAAATATGTTTTATAAATGACTTATTTCAAGACAAGATTGGAAACCCAAATTATAATATAATATATATATATATATATATATATAATATATATATATATATATATATATATTATAATAAACAACAAAAATTTGGAAGAAGAAGACGAAATAGGTGTTTAGAGAATTTTTTATTAAATTGAGTAGTTTAGAAATAATGGTAAAGATTTGGTGCGAGAGGAAATAAAAAATAGAATGGATATTTTTCTAGAAATAATCAAATGCAAAGCATGTAATATGTTGAATGCCAAGTCGTTTCCATAAGAACATTGATATAAAATGAAAATAGATGAGTTCTTATTGATTTATATATCTAATTATGACATTGTTAATGGTGAGTGTAAAAGATATTGTAAGAAGAACTATTTGTTGGGCTATGTTATATTCTTTCCGCGACTACCCCATGTGTGGGGGGTCATAGGGGGGCGATAGCCCCCTTTGTATGTTGTCGGGGGGTATGTAAGGGGGTAGTAGCCCCCTTGCACGGGGTCCGGGGTAACGCCCCGAGAATGTTTTTTTGGACACTATATTAGGTGGAAAGACCTACCTATGGTTTTGTGCATGGATTTCACACATGGTTTTGGGCATGATAGTTTTCTATCCATCGTATTTTGTAGATCCAGTCAAGGGAACTATGGTTATGTTCTAATCCAAGGTTAATGGATTGGGGTTTATGGATGCTTCAGCATGTATATATATGTATTGTAAAATTGAAAGGAACATAATGAAAAATCAATATGGTAGTCCCTATTTTGGGATATAGGGGAAAATATTTGTGTATATTTGTTTACATTTTATGCTCTCGCCATTGTTTGTTTTCTATTTTTATAATTCATATGCAGGTAATTTCTGTACGAGGTTAAAACCTACATTTGGTATCAGAGTGTAGGTCACGAGTTCGATACAAATTCGACTCGTTTTGGGGGGAATGTTGTTGGACATTAGATAAAACCAACGCTCATGTGTTTCATGACATGGACTAACCACCTCTCGTGGATCCTTATTTATGGTGATGCGATCGTTGACTAACGCCTACAGATTTTGGTCTAACGGAAATTGTGATTCTCAGCAAGTGGTATCAGAGTTGTTTTGGCTTCAAGGGGATGCCTTTGTTGCTGAGGGGTTTTTGCTCGGGCTTGTGGTAGACCTTGTACAGTGGGAGATCTGCGGGATTGATTCTTGTGGTGAAAGAAGATGGTGAGCAGTGGAAAGATAGAGATCTAGAAATTTAATGGTCAAATTTTTGAGTTGTGGAAACTCAAGATGGAGGATTTGCTGGTGGATAAAGATCAGTGGATCAAGTAGATTCATGTACTAAGCCAACATCAATGTTAGCGGAAGGCTAGGCGAAGTTGGATTGGAAGGCAAAGAGCACAATAAATTATGTTTCAAATTTAGTATTGCTAAATGTATTAGGGGAAGCTTTGGCGAAGGCTTTGTGGGGCAAGTTAGGGACTTTGTACCAATCTAAGTCTATGGTGAATAAACTATTCCTATGGAAAAATACATATAACTGGAGGATGAATGATGGAGACTCGACGACAGAGAATTTGAATGCATTTAATACTGTGGTAAGCTAGTTATTATCTGTTGATATTCAAATTTCAGATGAAGATAAGTGCATTAGTTTGTTGTGTTCTCTACCAAATTCATGGGATATTTGGTTGTTGCAATAGATAGCAATGCAACTTCCTTGCAGTTTGATGAAATAGTCTCATCCTTGTTGTCAAAGGAGATGAGATGGAAAATTATGGAGGGCCAAAATGGTGATTCCTTGTCTGTACGAGGACGGTCCCAAAATAAAAACAAAAATAAGCCCTTGAGTGGGAGATTTAAATCTCCAGGAAAACCTGTAAAGGTGTGCTGGAAATGTGGAAAGGAAGGGCACTACAAAAGGGGCTATAATTCTAAAGCTCATGAGAAAGGAAAGGGATCCGATGATGCTCCTTCTGCGGTGGCGAAAACCACCTCAGATGAAGGTGGGGATGTGTACTTGGATTCTTCTTCAAGTACACATGTAGATCATGAGGCATGGTTGATTGACTCAGGTGAATCCTTTCACTTCACTCTCCATAGAGAGTGGTTCTACGAGTATGATAAATATGATGGGGTGATGTATTATTAGGGGATGACAGAAAGGTAAGAATAGTTGGTCGTGGAAAAGTCAAGTTGAAGATGTAATACGGAAGGATTAGAAAACTTCTAGGTGTTTCGCATATTCCTGCATTGGCCAGAAATCTGATTTCTATAAGCAAGCTGGATGATGCAGGTGTAAAAAGAGTTTTCGAGAAATATACCTGCAAGAAGGTTCGAGGAGCACTGGTATTGATGAAGGGAGTTCATATTGGAAATTTGTACAAGCTTCAAGGTAGCATTGTTATTGATGGGTGAAACAGTTATATGGTTTTTGAAAGTGGAGTAGAAAATCTAGTGGTCTCTGGAGAAAAAAACCATGTTATGGCATCAAAGGCTTGGACATATTGGAGAGAAGAGCCTTCGAATACTTCATGGTAATGGATGGTAGAAGGTATGTTTAATAGCTCTCTGGATTTGTATTTCTATGAAAATTTTGTATATGGAAAACATAATCGGGTGAATATTGCCTTTGGTGGTAAGAGGGAAAAACAAATATTAGAGCTTGTGCACAATGATATGTTTAGACCTGCATTGGTTCCATCATTGGGAAATTCTATGTACTATGTATAATTTATAGATGAGTTCTCAAGGAATACATAGATATATTTCCTCAGGAACAAATCTAAAGTCTTTGACATGTTTAAAGAATTGAAGGCTCTGGTGGAAAACCAGACAGAGAAGAAGATAAAGGTGCTAAGGATAGATAACGGTGGAGAGTTTTGCAAGAAGGAATTTGAATAGTTATGTAAGAAGTGTGGTATAGAACGGAAAAAGACTACTCCATACACACTTGAGAAAAATGGAGTTGCAGAAAGAATGAACAAGAAGTTGATGGAAAGGGAAAGAAACATGCTCAGTGGTTCCTGGTTAGGACATGAATTTCAGGCAGAGGCGGTGGAGACCACATGTTACCTAATCAACATATCACCTTCATGAACGTTGGAGGTTAAGACTCCACAAGAGGTATGGACTAGTAAGAAACCTTCTCTTTCACATCTGAGGGTATTTGGATCTGATGCATATGTACATGTTCCAAAGGAAAAAATAACAAAGTTGCATAGTAAATATGAAAAGTGCATCTTTATTGGGTGTAAAGATGGTTTAAAAGGTTATAAGATTTGGAACCTTGAAATAAGGAAGGTTGTGTACAACTGAGATGTGGTGTTTAGAGAGGTGAATGATGTTATTAAACATGAAGTCCTACCAAAGTAACCTGAGAAGATAGAGTTTGAGCTAAAGGAGGAAGAACCAAACTCTACATTAGAAGAGGAATAAAAAATTGAAGAGCCACAAACTCTAGCTGTGAGAAGATCAGTTCGAGAAAGAAGGCAACCATAAAGGTATATTCCATCTGCTTTCTATTCAAATTTTTCTTTATCTATTACCAATAATGATCCCAGAAATGTGAGGGAAGTAGTAGATTTAGAGGATGGAAAACTCTAGAAAGAGGCCATGGTTGATGAAATGGCATATTTGCACAAAAATTAAGCTTAGGATTTGGTGGAGTTACTGGTTGGAAGGAAACCCATTGGTATAAAATGGGTTTTCAAGAAGAATATGAATGGAGATGGAAAGGTGGAGAAATATAAAGCTCGGTTGGTAGAAAAAGGTTATTCCCAGGTGCTGCGAATTGATTTTGGTGATATTTCTTCTCCTGTTGCCAAGGTATCTTCTATTAGATTACTTTTATATTTTTCTTCTGCTTTTGATTTTGAGGTAGAACAAATGCATGTGAAGACAACATTTCTTCACAAGGATTTGGAAGAAGAGATCTACATGAAGCAACCTGAAGACTTTGCAGTGAAGGGTAAGAAAGAACTGGTATGCAAGCTAAAAGAGTCTTTGTATGAGTTAAAACGGTCACCAAGGATGTGGTATCAGAAAATTGATACATTTATATGGGGATTTAGCTTCACCAGAAGAAAAGCATATCATTGTCTGTATTTTAAATTAATTGGTGACTGTGTTATTTATCTGGTCTTGTATGTGGATGATATGTTGCTGGTGGAAATGAAAAAGAAATTATCCAGGAATTGAAGACCCAATTGTCCTCCAAATTCGACATGAAATATCTTGGTGTTGCAAACTATATTTTGGGCATGGAAATTAAATGATATCGAGAAAAGAGGAAGCTCTGGTTAAACTAGAGGAAGTATGTCAAGATAATACTATAGAGGTTTAATATGCAGGATAGTAAACCAGTGAAGGTTCCTATTCCTGTAGGTGTAAAGTTATCTGTTGAATAATGTCCTAAGACACAAGAAGAGGAAGAGGACATGTCCCGTGTTCCATATGCAAGTGTAGTCGATAGCCTAATGTATGAAATTGTATGTACTAGACCAGACATTGCACATGCAGTGGGAGGAGTGAGCAGGTTTATGTCAAAACTAGGGAAGGAAAATTGGACAACAGTTAAGAAGGTTTTCAGGTATTTGGGTGGCACTAGTGATTATGGTTTGTGCTACAAAGGAAGACCAGGATTGGACAAAGTTTTGGACATCCATGGCTTTATTGATGCAGACTAGGATGGAGATTTGGATTAGATAATATCTACAAGTGGGTATGTGTTTAACCTATTTGGAGGTGTAGTTAGTTGGATGAGTAAGAGACAAAATACATGGCAGCGACTCATGCAAGCAAGGATGCCGTTTGGTTGAAGAGATTGTGTTCAAGTATGGGGTTAGTACAATGAGCTATAAGAATAGACTGTGATAGCCAAAGTGCAATTTTCTTGGCAAAGAACCCTGGTTATCATTCAAAGACAAGCACATTGATGTTCAATATCACTTTGTGAGGGATATCGTTGAGGAAAAAAGGTGTTGCTAGTAAAGGTGGACACTTCGAAGAATATTGTAGATGCATTGAAAAATTCTATGAGCACTGAGAAGTTCTCTTGGTGTAGAGAAACAATGGGCATTGTAGGGCTAGATCAATGACTAATCTCTCCTATGGAAAGAAAACAACAACTGGGAGAATGTTGGGTTATGTTATATTCTTTCCACGACTACCCTGCACACATGGGGGTGGTCATCTATTATGTGCGTTGCATGGGGTGTTTCTAGGGGCACGGCTGCCCCCCCTGTTGGGGGTAAGCAGGGGGGCAGTAGCTCCCCTACACGGGGTCCGGTGTAGCTCCACGGAGAAACTTTTTTGGACCCTATGTTAGGTGGGAATACCTACCTATCGTTTTGTGCATGGATTTCACACATGGTTTTTGGCATGATGGTTTTTCTATCCACGGTATTTTGTAGATCTGGTCAAGGGAACTACGGTTATGTTCTAATCTAGGGTTAATGGATTGGGGTTTATGGATGCTTTGGAATGTATATATATGTATTGTAACATTGAAAAAAATCAATTTGGTAGTCCTAGTTTTGGGATCCAAGGGAAAATCTTTGTGTATATATGTTTTATGTTTTATGCTCTCGCCATTGTTTATTTTATGCTTTTAGAATTCGTATGCAGGTAATTTTGTACTGGGTTAAGATCTACACTATTGAAGTTGGTCCAATGTTTGAATAATATCATTTTGATATTGTTCAAAAGAAGGTTTTGTTAATTTTGATAAGACTAGCTACAACAAAGGGTTGTATAGAAAGCAACCATTGTTTTAGTAGTTTCTAGTATGAATTCTAGGTCATGATCATTGAAATATTGTTTGCCTACTTGGAAATGAGCACATATAGCCAAAATATATTGTATGATGAAGGATGCTAGCAAGTATTTCTTTCAAAAAGTGTAGAAAGGTTCAAGAGGTGGTAGAAAACATTTTACATTTAGTGTTGAAATTCAGATAGATGATAGAATTTCTTATTATGGTAATTACTTCCAACTGATACACATTCTTTTCTTAGTATCTACTTGTTTATTTATATCATCAAGCAATTAAAAATTAGAAAAATATATAGAAAAAATGCACAAGAGACAAGAGACACAAGAAATTAGGCTCCAAGCTAGGGAGAAACCCCATAAGGGGGGAGAACCCAACATCAATTCTTATCTAATAGAATCAAATCAAAATAAGATATCCAAGACCAAGACTAAGACTAGAAATTCCACAAAAAAGACAAAGTCTATCCCTCCTCCAAGTCACTTTGACATGCAAAGTCAGCATAGGTCATGTTACCCACCACATGTGGGTAGTGTATATTGGAGAATTTTTGTTTCCTAGATGGTCCTCATCTCGAAATCAACAACACCTTGCATCCCCTAGATAGCTCGATGTGCTATTTTCTCTACCACCTAATCCATCCATGTAGACCGTCACCCATCTATAATGAATGTATGTTTGAATGTGGGCCTCCCAACCCCAAAGGTATGACTTTTCATTGGTATAATTGGATAATTTTCCTTACTTGTCATGGGAGCTTTTGGGCATTACTTGGTGGGGGGATTCAATGAAAAGAGTGGGTTAGGCTTGTATTCTTGTCTCCACTACTTGATTTCATGTTTACCCTTATATCCTAGGCTTGTGTGGTCCCACTTCCCAATACCACTTACATCACTCTCGTTCCACTCATTTTATCCCTATTAATCTATTTTCCCATCTGGGTCCACATGTGTCTACCGATCCACATAGGTTAGCCTCCCCATCCCCTTGTCCTCACCTTAGGTTAGGCCTGGAACAATGCCCCAGAGGTTGATGTAGCAAAAAGGAAAAGAAAAATAATAATTTGGACACTCTCAACATGAAATGTACAAAAAAATGTAAAACATAGCTAGGACATACAAATTTAGCGTCTGGGAAAAAGCGAAAAATGAACTCTACCCCTTATCCATGGCCATCACCCTTGTTTCTATGGGCCCTAGATGAGCCTCCCTCTATCATTAAGCAACACAATATTGTCCCAACCGCTGGTAGGCAATCAACCTCCCCACCTTAAGGGGGTATCCACTGCTACATATTACGCATCATGCTCTCATCCCCTAGAGCCCCGAGAAATTATGAAAACAAATCAATAAAAGGAAAGATGCATATGAAGAAGGGTAGAAAAACAAAGGTTGGGGTAAATCATGTACCATTATTTGTTCCCTCCTATACTCACATACCGAGGTGTGGGCTTCCATTATTATAGCTACCCATGAACCTTGACATGTGGTCTAGATGATTCCTGTGATCCCCACTTTATTCCATTATTATATAATTTTCCACCTACCACTTAAAAGATGTACCATGAACATGTAACCCCCTTTAGAGGTTGAAACCACCTAATAAAGTCCTTTGTTAACCCCCTATTGAGCTTGGAGACACTTTTACATGCCAAATCCCAATATGGAAGGGTATGCCACCATAAATTTCCCCAATGATCCCACGGCTTGTAAGCTTTATTACTTGATTCTATTGACTTTTTGTATTGAAGGGAAAGGGGAAGCATTGGATTTTATGCAGGATTGCAATTAGGTCTTCATTTGGGGCTTGGTATCCCTATATGGGGTCCTAGCCCTCAAGAGGGCCACATTGACACTTGTAGGGTGAGTGTTTAGAGTCATGGGCCTCCACCACAACATATATTACTTCATGGATCTGCAACATCGATCATTGATTTCTCCTTTTCAACCTTTTTGGATGAGGATGATGCACCTCATTCACCATGCCCAACCAACTCCACACTTACATCATACACTTGGCAGTTTTTTCAGGGTCTAGAGTATGTATCCCACTATAGAGGGAGGGATTACATCACCATCCTATCCCTCATAGATCATATACAAGAATTTTTTATGCATTCCCACACACCCACTTGGGAGCACCACAAGTTATTACCTGGAAAAAAAGGGGCCAACCCCTTGTCCACTTTGTTGGGAGTCCATTTCTACATCATGGACTTCACTAGGCCTCCTCAAATGCCCAACAACTTAGTTTATTGATAATTTGGACCTCTTGAGATGCTTATTCATGTATTATTGAGCTACTTGGTAGGCTTGTCACCAAAAGTATTGTTATTATGCACATTATTTTATTTTAGGCACTCAATTAGGCCAATTTAGCTAAATCAAATTCATTAGTGAGTGTATAAATATAAGTGACATGATTCATTTTGATCATCATCACTTGGATTGAGTTATTTTCTCTTGTGATATTTTCTCTATCCCTTTCGGAGGATGAGTTTGGATGTTATGGATGAATTTTGAAGTTTGGATATCTCTCTCTTGCCTTGGAGCTTCATTATTCACATAATTTGATGTTTGGATATACTCTTATACATGTAAGTGCGCTTTGCATCCTTATTCTTATTATTTACTTTGTCACATGAATGTTGCTAGGATTTTCGCTATACAAATCTGAAATTTATTGCTTTTCTACACGAATTAGTGGAAATTGTGATATTTTATAGCGTTGCATCATGTCACGGACCATGTATGAATGGGTGAATGTTCCTAGAGATAATTTGTGATAAATACATCTTGGTAAGTCATCAATTCTTGCAAATCTAAGTATAAATTCCTTGAAACAACTTCTCTCATTCCCTAATGCCATGCAAAGTTGTTTTAAGGCCTCCTTTATTGGGTGAACTTTTTCCAAACCAAAAATTCTCCTCAACTCCATCTCTCTTAAAGGATAAGGTACTAATCCTCCATAGGTGATCGCTTTCAATGCTTATTCTTTTCACCTCCCTCTTTTTCTAGGCCTAGCCTACAAAGGTAGCCTAGGGCATCAATTATCTGACAATCTATCCATCCAAACACTTTGGTTTTTGTCCACAAATGCACTAAGGTTTTCTCTAGAGGCTTTCCATATTTGAAGAAAATCAGATGGTGGGATCTTGAGAGATAGGAAGCCCTATCTCAAGGACCATTTTGTTTCCCTTAGTTTCCCCTCAACTAGTGTCCTCCTTAGGATCATTGAATTCAAAACTTAAAAAAAATTGCCCTTTGATCCTCTTCTCCTCCCTAATTAGTTCAAGTCCCTCATTGGGTGATCAACTCCATACCCTTGACCTAATTTTGGGTTCGCTTCATCCTGTGTGGTCATGCTTCTTATCAAAGCTAATCCTTCAAAGACCATTTAGAAACCAATTTTCCACAAGGATTTTGAGGTCTATGAATCTCCTTTGCAAGTCATACGATCAAACCCTAGCTTTTAAATTCGTCCCATCCCTTCCTAAAGATCCTTTCACCTTGTTTCCAAAGAAAGAAAGCCATATATTTGAGACTCTCTCGTGAATAGGGTTTTTGGATTAAATTTCATCCTCTCATTAATATATTCATGATAATGGTCATTATCATATTTAGTCTCCTCCCATCAATGAAAATTCGTAAAGAGAAGGGAGATTTAGTTGAGGTGACAGTGGGCTATTGCTCCATTGTTTCCCTTGAACTAGTAGTTGCTTTAAAATATCCCCTCCTAGGACCTTTGCTAGTTTGAGCGATAAAATCTTTGGTGTCATTGTTGAGTACATGAGATGTGTGCCTTTTTCCTCATACGACATTCTTGACATATCATTTTGGCGACTCCAAAGGAAGAAAAGCCCCTTAGTTCTTCATTTAACCTCAAAGTCAATGCTTGTAGGGTGACGCAAGCAGTTTTGAAGGAAATTTTAGTTCACGTTGTCAAATCCCATGATATAAATATATAAATATCAATGGATTTTAAAATACTTCATGAGTGGTTTCTTGCTTTTGATATCACATGGGTTCCAAGATACCCAAATGGCCTTGTTTGGAAGTTCATGTGAGATATGCCACAATGTCAGGGTGATCCATCCTCAACAATTGACCATATAGCAAAACTTATCAAGCATGGTTCCAAGGTTAATGCGTTTCATATAGAAAACCTCATGGAGTTATTTATCTCCTTTATTGAATTCAAGCACCAAGGTTGGCTTGAATCATGTGAGCTTGAGAGAATTTCATCTTTTATTGAGTTGATCAACAAATTCGTGAAGTATAAGGGACTAAATTTTAAATCTAATGAAGTTGCTTATGAGAGCCTAGAGGTAGCCCTTCGAAGGGAAGGTATCATTAGTAAAGATGAAGAGGTTGGAGATAACCTTGAGGACCTAAGTGATGACTAGGAAGATGAGTCATCGTTGGGTGCACATGATGAAAAGGATGATTTTGAGAACACATGTGGTGAGAAGTATGAGCCTATGGAGAGTAAATTTGAGACTAACCTTACCTTTCCTCAGGATATTAGTCCCAATGATTCTCCTTTTTAGAACCTTGAGTAATGTGATCCCACCATCCCCTTGGAAGATGACATTGGAGATTACTTCCACATTGAAAAGGAGAAATGGGAAATTGTTGTTCATCAATTTGTTTGTGCTCCCATTTATGACACCGACAAGGAGGATGAGGTTGTGAGTGGTTTCCTCTTTCTATTAAGCATTATTTATGATGACATATCCCTCGATAACATTGATAAGAAGGATCATTATTTTCCCTTACATGAAAAGGGAAGTTGGAATTAATAGATTCTCCTTTTTGGAAAAATCCTATCTTTAAAACTAATGGTGAGGCCCTTGCTCCTACCTCCCTCGCGATTCTTGGAGGGTATTCAAATCAATTGAGCCTTTAAAATATCATTTTCAGGAAAGGAGCCTGTTGATGGTGCTGGACTTGTCAACATGTCAAGGGGGTCTCCCTGGTAAGAAGTCCCAATTATACCTTAGGCCATTTGGTTTAGGAGTCCCAACAGTGGGCGTAAGATAATGCCTTAGCTGCGATGTTGTATAGAGGCAAGTAGGATAACTTTGTCAGCAACAAGGGTGTGACTGATGCAGTGAGTCAAGGAAGGTGTATGAGAGGTTCCAACAATTCAAAGGGGGAAGGAGGTGAAGTTGAGTTCCAGGTTGAAAGGGATCAGTGCTAGCTCAGCTAGGAACACACAACACAAAAGGACATGCATAGCTTCGGGCGGAGCAGTCCACTTGGATGTGGCAGTCACATCATAGAAGGTAAGATAACACATACAACATGCACGGATAAATCTGATATGAGTGCGATGGTTGTTATATCAAGGTTCAAGTGAAAGATTTGTCTAATGTCCGATAGATCAGTCTACATGAATGGTGAAAACATTAACAACAAGATTCATATAATTGCATACAAATCAGTTCATACACAAGTACGTAAGTAAAACAACATATATCATTAAGGAAACCAGAGCAGTCCAACTACAATAAGAACATATGCATGAAAATTTGCTGGCTCTTTTTATGTAAATAAGTGTAAGTCAAAATCATATTATACATCCATGTAAACCTGCTAGCCCCAATGGTGGAATGTTATAGCCACATACACTTGCTCCTCCAAAGAGATGTACTAGCTTCATGCAGTGGAGAAGACAAGGCATGTTACAATATTGTCCAAGCCTTCTTCAAGATAGTCTTAGTAGAGGCTTCGCTGACCAAAATTCTATACAATGAGTTATGAGGGAATATTTATAGAAAAGGGTGGGGTGACCCTTGACATTCCCTTTTTTGATCATTCAACTACCCTCATGACTCTTCACCTACTCTATGACTGTTACATCCACTCTTGACACTTGACTTACACTTGACATGACTCAACATTACAATGCACATGTACCCATGTGAACAATCGCTTGGACAAGCCAAAATAGACATCATTCAGACTTAGACAACCATAGAAGTCCAACTACACAACATCCTCATGTTGATCAACAGTGACATATTGGTGCCAAGATTGGTAGTCCTTGATAGTGTTTGTGTGTTATGCTATGACATCCGTCTGAAACCTGAACCTTGCCTCCATATCATTTGGGTACACTGCTCAAGCTCCTCTGTCCAACTCATTTGTGAGCATGCACATCATTATCTTTAGTGTGGCCAGACCAGCAACGTACTTGCATATGATGTCTACACTGATAGGCAAGTTTGGGCTAGTGGTGGTGCACATCAACTCATCGAAGTACGAGTCAAGCTCCTGTTGGACCTGCTTCTTTGTCTTCACCTGGGTGAGAGTCCCAAGTGATGGGATCACTTGAGTGTGCACTATAACATCCATGCTCTTAAATACTCGTGCAAGGGAAGCCTGTATGCTAGTGATGAGTTGCGGTAGGTCTTCATAGTTCCGGATCTAACTCCGGATACATTCTTGCAGCTTCACCACATTATCCTTCATCATCTTTGGAAAGTGAAGCGGGGCTCTCTTGTACTTCATAGTCCATGCTTGCATGTTATCAACGACAGTGTGTATGTTCTTCAAGATGCGTTCTCTTCTCGCACATTGCTGCTGCAATTCATGGAGATGAACGACTACTTGATGCACGGTACCAAAATTGGAGTACAATGCTCACATAATTGTGTCTAAGGAAAATACTTCATCTAGTATTGCCTTCTTCAATTCAACTCGGGTGGACATTGTCACTAAGTATCCTCCCTACTTGGCCACCTGTAGTTCCTTCGCCATTCGCTCATTATCAGCTATGAGAAAACGAACATTTGAGCTAGTGGCCTAGACATACACTCTAGTTGCATCAGCCAAAGCAGCTGGATGCTTTTGCACATTAGTCACGATCACTTTCCCTTCAAATTGCACAAGGGATGTTTGGTCCTCCCGAGTCAGTACTCTTTGAGATTGCACAACTTTGTGATGAGATTCTTCAAAGGAGATGTTGTGCATCTCTACTTCTACTTGACCACCAAGGATCTCAGTGCCTCCTTGGTCATTCGAGACTTGCTCATCATCACAATGCAATGAAGTGGGTGATTCAACCTCTTTGTGGTGAGGCATGAGGTCGGTATCCTATTCCAACTCCTGTTGTTCCATGTCTGCATCCAATTGTTCAAGTGGTTGTTCTATCTCATAAGCAAAGTCTTTCTACGGTGATAGTTCAACTTGTTTTCCCGATGCCAGCTATTCAGATGAATCAACTACTTGTACGAGAAATACTTCATTTCTCTACACGTGATGCACCCCTTGATGAATCTACTGCTGCTGCGCTTCCTTCTCCTGTTGGCATAGCTCTTGTTATTTCTAGAGTTTCTCCCTCAGCTCATGCAGCTCCTTCTCTGCTTCTTCCATTCTCTTCTTATCCCTCTGCCTTCATGCGATTTTCTTATCGCATTGCTGCCTCTTTGCCTGAATAGCCATAGCTACTTGTTCTACAGGTGGATCTACTCGAAACTTGTAGCTTTTCTCCTCCTCCATATGGTCGACAATATTCCTCTTCCCTTTGTCGCACATAGGTATGCTTGGCTCTGCTACCTCTTGTTGCTGCTACTACTCCTACTACTAGTTCTCTCCTTGATGCCTCTTCATGCTACTGTGCTAACCACTCTACGGCGAAGCTGTCCTATTCATTGGGTTTGGAGAAATTGTAGCAATACCTCCATGAGTCTTCCTCGACCTAATGAAATGCCCCATGGATCCGGTTGAACTGAAATCTCACATAGTGAACCTTCACAATGCAATGTCTCTCATATGGATTGAAACTTTGGAGGTTGAACGGGTACTTCTTCATTTGTTCTGCTTCAACATCATCTTGCTTGATGCTCTGGATCTCATATAACGCAATCCACAATGGAAGAGCAGGCCAAGGTTCCTTATTCTTCCACTGCAGTCTAGCTGTGAATCCTGTTGAGATAAGATACACTACTTCCTGCATGACAATTACGTCCAAGGTGAAATTTGCAGAACATGCTGAACCAATTGCATGGTCTTCCTTCTCTAGTCAGTTGCTACAATGCAATCACCCAACTCTGAGGGAAGGTCTTAGAGCTTGCTTGGACACTTAGTCGGCATGAGAATATGACCAAGTATTGGTATGCCTTCCTCAATATCCCGAGCTTATAGATCTAGTCGAGTGTCATCCTGAAACGAGCTAGCTGCTTTACCCATTCCTTAAGGATGTCTCTGGAGTGAGCTCTGTTGTTGGGCAAGATGAACGGAGGAGTCATGACAGTCATGGGCTCGATCATCTGATACATCTCATCATAATTTCATGCCCAAAAGGTTGCAAGCTTCATCCCACTGACATTGCTCAAGGTCATCATCTTGGGGTCAGTGTGAGAAATGATCCAGTGAATCATGTACATGCATGGGAATGCGGGGTATATGCATGCAATCTAGTACAAGCCCGACTTATGAATGTTCACGTACACCTGACAGTCTTCAAGGTCTTCCCCAAAATTACCTACAAATGTTTCATTCACCTCTTTCCACTTTAGTTTGACTTCCTTGTCTAGATATTGCTTTGTATCTTTGTATATCGGCAGATTAGAGGACACCTGCTCAACTGCTACTCCAGTTGTAATACCATCAGTGTCCTGAGATCATGTTCTCTTGGAAGCCATTTAGACAGATGAACATGTGAAAGATATGGAAAAAAGTAGTATGCATGGCAAGAAATATGTCAGTGAAAACAAAGCAAATCCAGGGAAGGACACAACACATACCTAGGGAACTGATGAGCAAGATTGCACAAATTTCACTTGGGGGCTGGGTGATTGGCTACCAGAACTATGCAAAAGGCAGTCTGGGTTTTCTCAGAGGCTAGATTGGCTGCTAGATCTGCGAAATGAGTAATCCAGTCAAACATTTGGCTGTTGGGATTGCGCAATGCGCAATCCCAGCTAGGAAGGACTACTGGCCCAGGGATAGATTTTCACAATTTCTTGGGCCAAGCAACCACTGTCCTCTATAAATGTGCAAAATAGTCTTCGAGGCCATTGTTGGGAAAGAATGCACAAATCTGGAGAGGAAGGTGAGCCTTCCTTCCCCAGATTGCACAATGCAGCCTTGGTGAAGGCAGAGCTTGGGCCAAGGTTGGCCTGACTCGCTGATGGGAAACTAAAAAAAAATAAGACAGTAAAATGCATGGCGACACTAATTAATAGTAGAAGTGATTGACAGTGCATGCAAAACATGGATGAAAGATTCAACAGATATATCAACATGCATGTGGGTGAGGCAGTTCGCGGGTTGGGCGAACATCCGTGCAAAATAATTTCATGCATGCGACAACATTGAGATAGCAACAAAAATCGAAACAGGGCTAGGACAAGCTAGAATACATGTAAATGACAGCAGGTGTTCAAATAAATCAAGCAAACAACACTCACACAAGCGAATACACAAAAAGCGACAGAAATGCTGAAAAAGAGAAGATGAGGCCACTTACCCGTGCATAGATGAGTCAGATGTGTTGGAGAGTCCTAGATGTGCTGTGGGATGTCAAAGCTCTAAGATCGATGTGAATGAATGAGATCTGATGCATCATATAAATAAGTTTGGTCTCATGACGCACATGCCACAAATCTAGGAAAAAGTGACACTTTGAGGGAAACTTCTAAAACAACTTTGCATGTAACCATCGACTGCTAAAAATAGATCCCTAAATTATGCGATGCATTTTTCATGCTATCTCTTTCTATTTTAGGAAGATCAAGTCATATATGCATGCGAGTCAAGTTTCCTTAGTCCCATGTGGAACTGGTCAACTAGATTGTTCATGCATGTAGCTGCTCAATTTCTTGGGAAGAATACGCATTCCTGGCTGGGCGTTGGGCTGACTTCCTAGGAGGTTTGTGAAATTTTTGGGTAGAGCAGTTGACTTCTACCCGGGTTTGTGCAAATCCTGGGTTGAATAGCCTGCTGTTGGGAAAATTTGCATAAATCTTATGGGAGGGTTAGCTGGCAGGATTGCACAATCCTAGAGCCCAGCAGGCTATCAGGGAGGATTGTACAATTTCTAGAGGGAAGACTGGTTTCCCTCCAGAAATGCACAATTTTCAAGGGGAAGTTGTTTAACGTGCAACTATGCCAAGTGTAGGTAAGTAGCCTGTGAAGGGAATGGATCAAATGTGATCGACAGGTTGCCTTTGTGGAAGGAAAGTACATGAAGCTTGAGTACTTAACGTAGTAAGAAAAAGTGCTACGAAAGTTTGGTAGGGAGGCTCCAAAATGGGCCAAGGAAAAATTTTGGAGGGTGGTTGTATCCGCTACAACACTTGACAATGCACTGGTAGAAATCCAACTCTCTGAATGGACCTTTTTCGTAAAAAGAAAATCTAACACCTCCAGAAGTATTGTTTAACTTGCAGCTCATCTTGGCTTCACACTAGCTTGATTGTAAGATGTAACATTCGCCAGACTCTTAGTCGATTGACACACCTTCCAAGCCAAGGCAACATAGTTGTTTCGATTGGGGTTGAGGGGTATATAGGTGCACAAGCAGTATAGTCATCAGAGTCTTAGTTTCATCTCTGGTGTTGCTCCACTGCCAATATGCTTGGACAGTACCTCGGTGGAGTCACATAGGAACACAAGCATGGCTCTGCTACTAGCGAGCTTGGTCAGTACCTTGGCAGAGTTGCTTGCATCACCTCCTTGCGTAGGAAGCCTTTCTCTTCTTTCGCCTTATTCATTTTTCATTTTGAATTTTTTTAGTTTTCACTTTTTTTCATTTTCATTTTCACTGTGCATAGCACTTATTCATCTCAGAGGTGGAAGGGGGATCCTAACTTATTAAGAGCAGAAGAGGTTGTTCTAGCAGAGAAGTAGTTTATTGTATCTGTGACATGCATGTTAAGGTTTTCCCCCTCACCTTACTCTACTAGACCGAGCTGACAAGGGTTAACCCAAAAAAAACTGACTAGAGAAGATGACACTAGTTAGTGCGCAAGCATTATGTTTTCACCAACGTTCACTTCGAACAGTATGTATTTTCCTCCAACGTATCATGGAATAAAAGCAACAAGCTCATCACACAGAGGAAAGATCACAGACAACCAAGTAGTGATAGTTGTACAATCCCTCTTGTACTTTACCCAACTTGCTTCAAGAGTCATACATGGTTTCATGCAAGACTAACCTATGGATGGAACAAATGAACTAAAAAACATCAGAGAAAAGAAAAAGCGGAAGCAAAAGTTAAAGCAAAGAAGGTAATCAAACAAGAAAACAAAGCATACAAGCATGCAAGCAAACAACTGAAAGCAAACTCTACTCCTACTCCTACACTAACAGTGCATGGGCCTAATCATGTGAAGTGATACTTCCAATTTAGCCACTGGCACATTGGTAGACCCATGTGGGTGAAGGCTTGGTCCGCAAGCAACCCAGTGGTGCAAACCAGCAAGAAAGAAAGATATAACAATGAAGAAAACCAAACTTCATGTTTCAAAGTGCCCACATGACATAAGTGAGTGCAAGTGCATGGAATATAGTCTGTGGACTTATCATGGTGTTGTGTGACACTACATGTAGCTTTGAAGCAAAAGCACAGTCTTGATTGTGACATGCTAGCGAACAAAAGAAACAAAGATAATCTGTATCGGAATGAGTACTTGCAATGTAAGACTCCTCCAATGCATGAGCAATGGGATCTGTCACGCGGAATGAGTCGATCTTGCGGACAAGATAGACCTTCCTAGAATCTAATGAAGACCTAATGACAAACAAACCAACCAGACATTATCTTTCTCTAAATGCGCTTTATAAATAATTGCAAACAAATGTGTTTAAGGCCTACCTCATTTCCAACGCAAGTTTGGGGATGCCTTTGCTCCTTTGATCCAAGTAAGTTCCTTTGTCGCAAACCTGCAAACACAAACAAGGCAAATGATTAAATAGCACTTGAATAACTAGTATTATAAAACATATTTAACATGAAAGTCAAGGAGTCTATGAAACAAATAACATAAGATACTTGTTGAGAAAAATGAGCTTGATTGTATTAATGCAAAAGGAGAAGAACCTTACAACCTTTGCCTTGACGCTATACAAGCTCCTCCCAGGGTCCAACAAGAAGTCTCCTCTACTTTGACAAGCTTCACTCACTCCCCAATGAAGCCAAAATGTATGTGATCTCTCCTCTTAAGCTCAA
>APFE030792777.1:0-16355 GCA_000404065.3 Pinus taeda
TTGTTTTCCATGACTTAAAGTTGCATATACATCTTTAAAATCTACATCTTGAGCATATTGTTCAATGTAGCTTTCATGCAATACTGAGTTATGCTTAAGTATAGTAGATGCATTTATTTTGGTTTGGATAACATATTTGCAACCTTATTATGCATGCCTTTCTTGTATCTAATGACAAGATGAAACTGTTGTAGAAAACCATCCACCTATAGTGTCTTGATTGCTGCAATTTAGTTTGTGAGTGCAAATATTGAAGTGGTTGATGATTAATATGTATAACTGTTTCTTTGCCCATTAGGTAATGTTTCCACTTTTTCACTCTCTGCACTAATGCATACAATTCTTTATCATATGTGGGATAATTAACTACTGTAGAACTAAATGTCTCAGAATGATAACATATGGGTTTACTTTGTTGCATCAACACTGCTCCCATGGCATAGTCACTGGCATCTATTTCAATCTTGAATGGTCTTTGAAGATCTGGCAATGCTAAAACTGGTGTTGTACTAATTTTTTCTTTCAAGGTGTCGAAGGCTTTCTGCTATTTGCCTCCTCATTGAAACACCTTGTTCAATCCTGTTAGAGGATGTAAAGGAGCTGCAATCAAGGAAAAGTTAGCTATAAACTTTCTCCAATATTATGTTGCTCCTAGGAAGCTCCTAACTTCTGTAGCAGATTTGGGTTTATGCCAGTTCACAATGACTTCAACCTTAGAGGGATCTATCTTCAGTTCACCACCCCTTGTGGTTTGCCGACGTGATATTGCAATTCAACTTGGGCCGTCGATCTACATGCTTGATCGATGGTCCTCATTGACTGCGCTGATCGTTGTCACAATAAGTCTGTGGTAGCCTCTGATAGCCTTTGATAGCCTCCGCCAATTGCGATATGCCGATCGGATTTGGACCATTGATCGGCCAGATCCGACGGCTCTTGTGCGAAGTATTTTTAAGCCGCCGATACTTTGTTTTCCATTATTTCTTCATGTTTTTCACTTCTGATAGTGTTATCTGGTATTTCTAAGAGTTCTTCTTTTGTGATAGTTTTTAACTATATGAAGACTTAGAGGGTTTTAGGATCCATTTGGAAAATGAAGCCTATATTTTTATGCTTGAAAATATAAGGGTCACAACAAAAACTTCCCAAAAGAGATTTGATTGTTAAATCTGCAAAGGCAACTTCTAATATAAACAAAGCTATGAAGAAAGGAAATACTGCTAACCTACATACAAAAAAGAAGGATGCATTATAAAATGTACAAAGGAGAGATATTAGAGCATTTGAGTTGGGCCCTAACCCAAGGGGTCTTAACAGTCTTAAAGAAACTCATATTTAAGATGACATAATGCTTTTCATTGATATAAAAAAATGCTCAAGTACATGATATAAAAACTGCAAATCACAAGTACAAGATCTTATCTCTCGCAGTCTTTATTCTTCTCTAAAAATTTAAATTCTTTTGAGCCCATGGGCTTCCTTATTTATACAAAAGTGGTTGAGGGGACAATGTGGGTTACTTCCCTCCAAAATCCTTGGAAAGGTAGATCGAGCTCCTTGTGATGCTTGCAATCCTTGAGCGCATCACTTGTTCAATAGATTCTCGAATTGTAGGTGAGTAAATACAGGGAGCATATCAAGTTGGAGGTGATGCATTATCTGAACAATAAATGCACCATTTTCCTATACATTAATCATGTTAGGCCACAAGTTATGATAAACATCCTTTAATCTTCATAATAAACACATTATAGTAAAATAGGTGTTATCAAATGCAAGGAGAGAGGTAAATATATGTTGAAAAATAGCCAGATGGGCCTTATTATATACCTATTAGTGAGGCCCATCAAGTGGTTCTCATATATTTTAATATTACATCAAAATAGTTACAAAGATATCTGTCAAAACTTTTATAACTACTTAACTATTGGTAAATTTCACAAAACTTATCAAAATTTCACAAATAAATTTATGGGCTCCAATAGGCCCCTAGCATAAAAATATGGCTCTTCCTTGAGCCACTCAATCCTCCTTCTATCCCCATAGATCTAGTAACATCTATCCTTACTAAGGTTGTCTTCAAGCCTCTAATATAGTAGTTGTATGGGTGGTCAGGGAGCCTAGCTGCTCTGGAGCTCTTATAAATACATAGGAGGGGAGTGCCATGTACCCCCCCTCCAAAGAGGCATGCTCGGAAAAAGTATCCATACCACCACTATTTCTCTAGGGTTTAGTTCTATGTCTATCCTTGACCCTTGCCACCTTCTTACTGCCACACCTGCTCCTTTCTCTAGCAAGTGGTGGCTATATTTCGATGCTCTAACCTTCTCCACAGTACCACGAGGGTCGTTGTGATGGGGTGATTAGTATTTTTTGCAACCACCATGCACCCTTGAGGTGTTTCTAATTCCATCCACTCGTCATAGTATGGGTTTTACCCCTAATATGCATGAGCCATGCCATCATGCAGGGGAAAGAGTGAGCGCTTGGCTACTACAACACTATAATGGAGATTGTCTTGACACCATTTTGTTAAATATAATTGCAAATCCTTCCCAAAATCGATGCCAGGTTAAAATAATTGGTGAGATTGTAGCCTAACATGAAAATCATCCTTGTGAGTGGAGGAGGTCCTCTCTTGTCTATGCCCCTTGATGTAAACTCACCACCTACTCTAGACGAAACATCCTTTCCTGTTTTTCCATGCCAAGATCTTTTGATGCAGTCTCCTCTTCCATAGTAATGTGACCTTACCATTTCAAACACTTGGGGCTCCTTCTCCTGTCATCTTGTTAATATTTTTTATTCCTCCTTTAGCTCCCTCTATGCTCTTCATCATATTCCTCTCTCTTTGCACCACCCTTGCACTACTCCTCTCGCTTCAAACATGGATGATCCTCGTCTCCTCTAATTGTCTACTGATCTAGAACATCATCTCAACAATTCCTTTGTTCCTTATCCATCCTTAGGGATGGTATTTTATAACACTTCACGCTTCCCTCTTCCTTCATTTGTATGATTGTGACATTGGTTCAATCATTATGGTTAATAGATCCGAATCACTATCTGTGTTCATGCCATGTGAAATATCCTCCTTCTACTCAACCTAATGAGATGGTTTACATGTGTCACATATTTTTTCCCAGTTAGTTTCAACTTACCTTATATTTTTATCTGAGTATTACCCATATTTGGTCCCATATTCCCAATAATCCATGGTTCATCTTGAATACTCACGTGCTATCTCCTCTAACCCAGATAATATTCGGTAGCTTTCCTAACCATTTTCTCTCATCTCAGCTGGGATTTTCATGTGGGAATGGTAATTTTTGTATAATTCCTATCACGTGCTTCTAACCTCCACCTGAGTGTGTGAGCTTCCACATGCTAGAGAAAACTACCACTGGTGCATCTGAACTACAAGACTATGACTCCTAACTCCAATATTGATTTTTTCACATGATTTTTCTTTGACGGGCCTTCCCCCAACACGATGTGTTTTCTATCTTCGATAGTACCCTAGAACTGACCTGCGTCCAGCTCAAACTTCTTCCTTCTAGCATGCTAAGGATTTTCTCTCTATACCTCCCTAACAGGTTGGGTCAATAATATAGTTGCCCATCCCTACTACATACTCAATCCTAACCTAGGTACATTAAACTTTATTTATATACATAAGAGGTAACACCCCTTTCCATTAAATCTTACTTGGGTTATGGCAGGTTCCAATTCTTGAGAAATCTATTAGTATTTTAACTATTCTAGTTCTCATTGTTTCTAACTTTCGAATTACATCAATCAATACAATATTTCCAAGTTCAAAATTATCTATTTCTTTGGCTCTGTGGATGTGTTGTAGCGGCTACAACCACCCTCCAAAATTTTGGCCTGCACCAATTTCAGATCCTCCCTTGAAGAGTTTCACTTGATGAATGCACACACTCGGGTTCACTCCGTGAGCTCGTGTGGGTCTTTACATTTGTCTTTATTGCCTATTGAACTCAAGTCTCTTCATGTTGATGTCTAAGTCATGCTTGCGACCATGTTCTGGTTGTGCTCAAAGTCTTCGCTTCGTATGTGATTGTTTTTTTTGCCATCAAATAATTTGTTGCACTCACACATGGAGTCACTCACTTTCACACAAGCATCATCTCGATCATGAAAGATCAATCATGAGTGTCACACTTGTCACTTGCACAGTGTATCAACCATGTTGAACATGTGTGTCTGGATGGTTTGGTCATTTCGTCGTCAAGTCATGCGAGTGTGTGTTCATATGATGACCTATGCATCTTTCAACTGTTCACACACTTAGTCATTTTTGCTATAGTTTTGATGACCAGACTCCTCACTGACAGCCGAACTATCACCTTGCTTTCAACTTGATTGACTACCAACAAGAACAATGCATAAACACCAAGCTAGTTCTTTCAAGTTGCGCTACCCACAAGCAACTCAAGTAACACTCATGCTAGCCACTTGGACTACTGATCGGTTGTTCATCTCAGAAATTGCACAGTGCTCATGAGCAGGTCTCTTACTGGCCATCAGTCAGCTTAGCTCAGAAATTACGCATAAATGATCAGTAGACTAACCTCCTAGCCTTACTGCATGTTTTTTTTCTAGCCAACAACTCGCAATAGTAGACTGCCTATTCCCTCCATGAACTACGCAGTTTTTGCTGCCATTGACTGAGTAGATAACTGGTAACTCCCTCTAGAAATTACGCAGATCTGGCTGCCAGAGACCCCAGTATCCAACTAGCATTTGCCTATGGGAATTTTGCAGATCTAGCTACCAGTGACCCCAATAGCCAACTGGAAGTTCCCTATGGGAATTGCATAGATTTGGCTTCCAGTGACCCCAGTAGCCAACTGGTAATCCCCTCTAGGAATTGGGTAGACCTGGCTGCTAGTCTCCCCAACAGTTCCCCAAAAAAATTGTGCAATCCCTACCTTCTAATCCCTCATGCAGATTGATTGGTTCCTTTGGAAATTTGCACAAATTTGGCTGTCTAGCCACTGTTGACTATTCATTACGGAAAATGTGCAGAGCATGCCTGCCTTTCCTTCTAGTAACCTGGACTGTCCCTCTCGAAATTTTCACAATTTTGCCTCCCAACCGAGCTAGACCTTGTAGTCAGTTAGTGTAGACTTAGATTATATATGTCCATCCTTTAGTGACTCTTGCACAATTTTCATCAGCAGTTGGCTAGAGCCATCATCCCACATCAGAACCCTGCTGCCTCTCCTAGTCACCCGCATCCGAATGATCATGTGTCATGGTAGACTAAGACGTTTTGGATTTTATTTCGTCTCGTCATGAGTGACTGTACGTACAGGTACACCAACAAACATATCAAGAAAACAAATGAGATGAACGAAGGGAGAACATGAAGATGGATAGATTCACCAACGAACAAAATAATGAAGCATGCAAAGCAGACAAACAAACGAAGCATGCAAACCGAACAAATGCGACAAACATGAACCTTCGTGAACAAGTGAACTTGTCAATCCTTTCAACATGAAAGCAAGGAACAACATGCTAGAGCTTCATCAAGCAAACTAAGGACCATCGAAGACTCTGCGCACTTCACCATGAAGAGGTGAAGCTATGATACACCTTGAAGGCATCCATCTCTTAGCAACACTATAGTTTGACATGCACTCTAGCAGCAACATGAATGTAATAGAATTTTCATGTCAAGTCATGCTGAGTCAAGTCATGAGTCATGTTGCCCACATCTCCACTATGGGCTTGTCGTCAATCAATGTGATGTAATGTGGAAGTCCAAGAGACCCACTTGTTGAACATAGAGTCATGAAAGCCAAAAAGTCATGGAAGTCGAATGATCATGAGGGTAGTTGGACATCCACAAGGGTTAGTTTCACCCTTGGCTATAAATACCCCCCTCATTTGTACATGATAGGACTTTTCACCTCAGCTCCTCCCACATAGTCAAGAGAGTCTGTAATATTTTATTTAAGGATTAAGTAGTGACTCCAACACCTCACTGACGGGGTTAGTGATGTATGGTGTAACGATGTGTCTTGAAAATTTCGCTTAATTCAGAAGCCTGTTAACAGGCCAACACATTTTGCATCATATATTAATGGAAATGTGTTGTATATGTTGTTAATGCTATCCCGTATGTGTCGACTACTCTGCCGAACATTAGACAGACCTTTCACTTGAACCTTGCTGCAACAACCATCACACTCATCCCAGACTGATCCATGAGTGTTGTACATGTTATCTTACCTTGTATGTTGTGACAACCACATCCAAGTGGACTCCTCCACCAGAAGTTGTGCATGTCCTTTTGTGTTGTGTATTCCTAGCCAAGTTGGGACTGATCCCTTTCAACCTGGAACTCACCTTCACCATGTTCCTATCACACTGAAAGAACCATTGATAGAAGTACACTTACACTCACCATGCATGTGAACCTAACTTCTCGAAGACAAAGAGAATCACTCGTTCTCACAAGCAAGGGTTGAGGAAAATCCTTAAGACAATGGCAACCGAGCCATCATATTGGATGGGACTCCCACACCAAACGGTGTGAGGTCTAGTTGGGACTTCATACCAGGGTGATCTCCTGAATGTTGGCGGGTCCAGCACCATCAACATTTCTAGCATTGGAAGGAGGGTACCAAGTTGTACGTGGCTAAAATTCCCCTCACACTCACTCTTCAACCATTTGGTCAAGGTAGTAACTCGCAACCCCTCTCTCACGAATTTGCAGTTGGTTATTCCTCACCTCCTATAATCGAACATGAAATTTCATATCAACACCTTCACTATGTCCATCCCATCACTCGCCAGTTCGCGAAAGAAGTTGGACTGATCCTAGGTGTTCAGTACCTTCCACATGCATCTAAGAAGCCGAAGGCCACTCCCACAAGAGTGGTTGTATCATCAGTGGATGAAGTAGTCCTTGATACTCTTGAAGGGTTGGAAGAAGCTATTGAAGATGGAGAGCAACCTCCAATATTATTTGAAGACGAACAAGGCACTCTTGTGGTCTTAGGATCGGACTCCGGTCTAGGAGGTGGAGGGGAAGGAAGCGAAGGAAGTGGAGGCGAAGATGAACTGATAGACTTAGATCTAGGAAAATCAATTTCTGAAGGACAGGAAGTAGATGAAGAGGAAGAAGAGGATGAAAAGATGGTTGACCCAAACCTTGAATGGATGACTCAGGGACCATTGGCTCTCCCAAATTTTCTACACAAGATGCTGAAGTAAGCTGAGAGAATGAATATCAATTTTAACGCTGACAGTGTGGTGAAGGTAGAATACCACTTAGATAACCTCTACCTACAACTACAGACCCTTGAGGTACACTATGAAGATGTAGCATGTAGATTATTTCCATGTATATTAGACAACCATGCAACTGATTAGTATCACATCCTTCCACCCAACTCTATACATAACTGGTGTTCTTTCAAATGTATGTTCCTTGAAAAGTTTGTTGATGACAAGACTCCAACCATGCTACTCAAAGAATTGGGAAGCCTTAAGATGGAGGGAAAAGAGAAAGTGAAATATTTCAATCAAAGGTTTACACATATCTTGAACAAGTTTGCAGAAGACACCAAACCTCATGACTCCATCATTGTCAACTATTAGACATCTGCACTGCCAACCACCTTTGTGCAGTTCATCAAGAGAGCTGTGAATCCAACACTATTAGAAAGATGCGAAGAGGCTATTGTTTTTTAGAAGGAATTGCATTCCATTGGGGTCATTAAGGATGAGGAATAAATTAAAGAACCTAAGGATGCGAGCAAAAAGCCCCAAGCAACAACGAGCAAGGGCAGAGACAAGGAAGCAATTGATATTGAGACCCTAGCTTGCCTTGTCAATAACTTGATCATTGAAATGTCCAAACTCAAGCAACGGAAGACGAACACATTTGCAAACAGTCGTCTGCCCAGACAGAGACAAGGAAGTAGTTCATCAACCGGCTCATCAAGCAACAGCCGGTTCAGCTCTAAATCTATGCAAAAGCCTATGTTCCAAGTCGATCAATGCATTGATCCAAAGTACTATTCCTTCCATGAAGAATTTCATCCCGATAACTCTTGTTAAGATTGGAAGCGAGTTGTTACATCTGTATGTACTCATACACTCAAGGTAGATGGTGACATACAATAGCAACCGGAAGACACTGATGATAATGAAGAGGTTTCACCTGATGAAGCACCAAGTTTTGGGCATGTGGTGAACGCATACCAGTGCTCACAAGTAGTCTCAAAGATGAACACCGAGAAGTAGCCCCACAAGAAAAATGATCGATACAATCTTAGGAGTAAGATTGTGAAGATGCAAGAGAAAGTGAGATGGCTAATAGAGAAAGTTGATCCACCAGCTGCCTCACAGAAACAAACACAAAGCAAGCCTGGAAAGACAATGGTGGATAAGAACACATCTGTGAGAAGCAAGTTGCAGAATAGTCTGCTAGACAACACGAGCATTTATTCCACCCTAGACACCTCGGTGAGTCTAACACATCTGGATTACAACATGGTCGTTGATATGAAGAAAACTTGAGTGAACATCAATTTGTTCGATTTAACCAAAGTCCAGAGCCAGTGAGATATCCTGCTGCGTGCATTGCGACAAATAGAAATAGAAAACATGACCTTTACCAGCAAGGGAGCATGCACACCTCCCGGATCACTATCCACTGTGCTCAATACACTCCGGATGGAAGAAGAAAACTCAAGTTGTCCCCCATTCCTGATTTCATTCAAAGTTTTCAACTACAATGTCCACAACTGTTTGGTTGATTTTGGCGTGACAACCAATGTCATGCCACTCTCCATTGCTAAGAAGATCAAGGAAAAATGGAGCAAAACATCCGTGAAAATCATCCAACTTGATAGAACATCGATACTAGCCATTGGTGAACTATGAGATGTGATCATACAACTATCCCATGGTAGTCAAGTCCACCAATGCATCAACATAATTGTGTGGACATACCAGAAGCATATGGTTTGCTGCTCAACAGAGATTGGTCCAACAAGCTAGATGGGTACTTTGCTATAGACTAGTCTTACTTGTGGCTTCTGTACAAGGGAAAATGAAACCAAATCTAGGTGTTAGCTGAGAGGTATATGAGGCACAATGTTACTCCTCTTGACGGCGAGAACGAACCATTGGTTTACAGAACTCATGTTTGGAAAATACTTCCTAGAAAAGGCATTGGAGTGTTATCTTACCCAGCCAACCCAACCCCATCAGACAAGAAATTGGGACTCCTTCCTCACCCAATTGATTTAATGAAACTTGTACAGTTTCATTTTCCATTAGTAGGAGTAGTGGAAATAGTGGTAGTAGCAGCAGTACCAGCATGCTAAACGGTCCATGTATAGACTAGTTGCAGCCATGAGACTTGATAAATCAGGAACACATGATGACTCAAGGACCAAGCGCATCTCAGTCATCCAAAACAATTAACAATTCATGATTTCAAGTTGTTTGAATTTTAGAGTCGCAAACAAGGATGCTGAAGCACTCATGCTGAATACAAGGAGGACCAACATTATGAATGAATAGAGCAACTTGGGAATCACCATGATTCGAAGATGGCTAATCTCAGTACAAGTTCCACACTACATCAATGACCAGTCATTTACCACATGATCGAACAGTACCAAGATGGGCATACATGAGTAGATGATGACCTGAGTACCCACTACATGTGAAAAATCTAACATGAGATTCCATGTAAAGGAAAAGACAATCCATTACAACAAAGAACAAGTAACACATATATGTTGTTTGCACTCCTTTCACCAAATAAATTGACTAATATTTTATGTGGTTGGATTACTTGCAAAGTTCATCATCACACTTGGCGTTTTGATTTAAGTCCTACACATAAGAAATTTGGGAAGATCCGCTCATGCATTGACTTCAGAAACTTGAACCCTTCCTAGAGTAAAAACAACTACCCCATGCCATCATCTGAGACCATGTTGCACGCAGTACCTGAAACAATGGTGTTGCCTTCACTTGAAGGTCTTCTGGAATGCCATCAGGTTTTGGTAGTGGAGCCTGGTGGATTGGCATCGGTCCACGAGAAATTTGGCTCACAGACCTATCATTTGCAATCACTTGATGGGAGGATTGATAACCTTCATATCAAAGGCCAAGTCCTTAAACATTAGTTCAGTAGGTTGGGCCACGTCCGTGCCTTGTACATAGTCTGCTTAATGCTTGTTGTTTCATTTGTTTTGTTGTGCTTATTATCTTTGATTTTTCTTTGTTTGATTCTGCTTACTATTTTTGTTCACGTGCATTTTTGTTTGTTCTATATATTACTACTTTTGTTTCCTGAAATAAGTGCTGCCGACTACCACATTCCAAATTTTGAATAGAGTATGTGGCTCAAATTTGAAGAGACTTGTGACATTGTAACACTTGGCTAGTATTGTGTCCATTCTCTTTGTGCTTGGTTACAATCTTCGGCCGATGAAGTCATGACAGAAAATACGAATCATCTGTAAGGGAATCTTTGGTCAAACCATGAACTTGTGTCCACACTGGGAAGCCCCATGCCTATACTTAGCCTTCTGCTCTGTGTGTTGAAGCTAATCCAATTAGTAGAAATGGAGAAGGGGAAAAATGAGGAAACCTATGTCAGAGGTCTTACATTCTTCTCTGAAGGAACAACCTCTTTTGCTCTCAATAAGTTGGGATCCCCCTTCCACGCCAAAAATAAATAAGTGCCTATGCAAAGTTCTCTTAAGAAATACAAAGGCAAAGAAGAGAAAGGCTTCCTGCATAGTGAGGTAAAGCATGCAACTCCACCAGGGTACTGAACAGGCTCGCTGGCAGTGGAGAAATGTGTGTGTTCCTGTGTGACTTTGCTGGGGTACTGTCGAAGCCTACTGGCAGCAGAGCAACACTAGAGATGAAAACTTATACTCTGAAAATCTTCAACTCGTGAGGTAAACTACCCTTCTCGGGTTTGAAACACTGAGATCTAAGCTAAAATTGTGATTGTGTTTGACTGAGTTAGAAAAGGGTGAACCATGTATGTCTATGGGGTAAGTGGGGAAACTAAATTAACTTGCACAACAATTCAATACTCCCCGAAGGACCAAGGCCTTGTGCTAGCAATGAATGGAAATCGAAAAGCTAGAGTTCTACCAGGGTGTCGCCTAGTGTTGTAGCGAACCACCATCCAAAATTTTGGTCAGAACCAATTTCGGATCCTCCCTTGAAGAGTTTCACCTAATGAAAGCACACGCTCGGGTTCACTCCATGAGATCGTGTGGGTATTTACATTATCCTTTATTGCCTATTGAACTCAAATCTCTGCATGTTGATGTTTAAGTCATGCTTGCAACCATGTTCTGTTTGTACTCAAAGTCTTCGCTTCATTTGTGATTGTTGTGTTCACCATGAAAGCATCTATTGCACTCACACATGGAGTCACATTCACTATCGCACAAGCATCGTCTCATTCATGAACGATCAATGACGATTGTCGCACTTGTAGATCACACTATCAATCAGCCATGTTGAACATGCGTGTCTGGATGGTTTGGTCATTCTGTCATCAAGTCATGCGAATGTGTGTTCATATGATCACCTATGCATCTTTTGATTACTCACACACTTAGTCATTTTTTCTGAAGTTCTAATGACCAAACTCCTCACTGGCAGCCAAACCATCACCCTGCTTTCGATTTAATTGACTGTCAACTAGAACAATGCAGAAGCACCAAGCTAGTTCTTTCAAGCTACGCTGCCCACATGTAGCTCAAGTAACACTCATGTTGGCCACCCGGACAACCAACTGACTGTTCATCTCAGAAATTGCACAGTGCTCATGAGCAGGTCTCCTGCTTCCCATCATTTAGCTCAGATCCGAAATTGTGCAAAGATGATCAGCTGGTTGGCCTCCCATCCTTAGTGCATTTTTTTTCCAACCAGTAGCACGCAGTAGTAGACTGCCTATTCCCTCCAGGAATTGCGTAGTTTCTGCTGCTAGTGACCCCAGTAGCCAACTGGTAGTTCCCTTTGGGAATTGTGCAGATCTAGCTGCTAGTGACTTCAACAACCAACTGGCAGTTCCCTATGGGAATTGTGCAGATCTAGCTGCCAGTCTCTCGGGTAGTTCCCCAGAAAAATTGCGCAATCCCTACCTACTGATCCCTCATGCAGCCCAACCTGTACCTTTAGAAATTTGTGAAAATTTGGCTGTGTAGCTCCTGTTGACTGTTTGTTCAGGAAAATGCGCATAACATGCCTACCTTGCCTTCCAGTAGCCCAGACCGTCCCTCTCGAAATTTATGCAACATTGCCTACCATCTGAGATAGACCTTGTAGCCAGTCACTATCGACTCAGATTGTCCATCTCCATCCTTTAGTGACTATTGTGCAGTTTTCATTAGCAGTTGCCCAGAGCCATCATCCCACATCACAACCCTATTTCCTCTCCCCATCACCCGCATCCGAATGATCATGAGTCATGGTAGACAAGGAGGTTTTGAATTTGATGTTGTCTCGTCACGAGTGACTTTAGGTACAGGTACAACAACAAACATGTTAAGGCAATGCACGGGATGAATGAACAGAGCACATGCAGATAGATAGGTTCACCAACGGACGAACGAATGAAGCATGTGAAGCGGACGAACGAATGAAGCATATGAAGTGGACGAATGTGACGAACATGAACCTTCGCGAACAAGTGAACCTGTCAATCCTTCCAACATGAAAGAAAGGAACAACATGCTATAGCTTCATCAAGCGAACCAAGGACCATCGAAGACTCTGTGCACTTTTCCATGCGGAGGTGAGGCTACGATACAACACGAAGACATCCATCACTCAGTAGCATTGTAGCTTGACATGCACCCCAGCAACAACATGAATGTAATAACATTGTCATCTCAAGTCATGAATCATGTTGCCCACTTCTCCACTATGGGCTTGTTGTCAATCAATGTGATGTAATGTGGAAGTCCAAGAGACCCACTTGTTGAACATAGATTCATCTAAGTTGGAAAGTCATGGAAGTCGAATTGTCATGAGGGTAGTTGACCTGCCACAAATATGTAGGAATAGGTGTAGGAGAGTGAATTAGTGAGAGTAGAAAATGTGCAAGAAGACCCATTTTATTTTGTTTGCATGAGCCACCATTTCTAGAAAATATGTCAACACACCATGCACCTATGTGTTGAGTTTCACTTAACTTCCCACGTAATATCTAGAGGACTCTTCAATGATTATTGTGGATGGTGGTCATCGATTCCTCTATTTGATGCATTGATCATTGCTAATCCAATTTGAATGTTCTCATTCTTGGCAGATGGTTTTCTCGATACGAGTCTCCAGGCCGACTTTATAACACTGAGTCTCCAAGCTGCTTTATAACACAAAAAAAATGGCTTAATCCTAGACCAATGGCCATTTCTACGCAGCCAAACAACCAATAGATATAGTGAAATCTTTGAAATATATTTGATGGCGATGCAAAAATATTTCAGATTTAAATTAAGTGTACCTTCTGGCGCAATGCGAGCATAGCATTACCCACATCATCATTGTCAATGGAAACTTAAATGCCCGGGGGAGAGGAGGAGATACGATGATACACCTGAGGCATTCTTGCAGCTCTTGAGAGAAACATCAAAGATTAAAAAGATCAAATCGAACTTAAAATGATTAGAGGTTTTGAAAATGCTTCCAAGTTTTTAATCCTAAAACGAAAGATTAAACGATTACTTAAAAAACCTTTTCTGAGAACAAAGGAAATATGATTTATTACTTATATAAAATTCTTGTATTCTTGGCAAGCATCAATACTGGAAAATCAAGCGTTTCTTTTGTTTAGGATACCTCCACGCAAAGACCCTGAAGGGGTTTCCAGTTAGAAATCATCATAAAGAAAAATCTATACGAAAAAAATTGTACAAGATTTACTATTCAGTAACCGAGAACAGTGAACGAAATATGTATTATTTACCTAGCAACAATTATCTATAGCCTAGGCAAGCAAAGAAACTAATAGAGAAGGGTTTCCACTAAAACTTGAGAAGATTTTGACCATAAAAGCCCACATTTTACCTGTAAATCAAGGAACCCTAGGGTTAATTTTTAATCAGAGTGAGAGTTATACACGACCAAAGGCTCACCTCCAGACATCAGTGCCAGACCTTCCAAACCACCACAAATGTGATAAGAAGTTATCTACAGTTTCATTCAATACATTATAAAATCAAACTCTAATACTCACCCATTTTTGTTATTTTTATGCCTTCAGCCAAACATAGGCAAATTATAGCAGTGTAATGCTAGAATTATGGGGAGTTTTGCTAGCGCTTATCTATGAAATTCTTGGACTCAAGTCGAAGGCTATCCAGAAGGCTTGCGGAGAAGGTGAACACCTTTTTTGGTTAAACTACTATCCAGAATGCCCTCATCCCGAGTTGGCGTTGGGATTGAAGAAGCACACAGATCCTAGAGTCAAAACTCCAAGATCGAGTCCATGTTGGTGTACATGCACTTAGACTAACTGTGTTAAGTGTACATGCATCTAGATTAGCTCAGTTAACTTATTGCTTGCATGTACAAGCTTTAGTTAGCTTTAGTTATTGCATGCACAACTAATCTTAACTTAGTTGCTTTTATCTATATATTGTAAACCAATATTGTAGAATAGATGGATTTCATTCTTTTCTCAATTCTTGCTCTTCCTTCCTTCTCTTGCAAGCTTGTTTATTGTTTTGCAAATCTAGATCAGTGTTTCTCAAAATCTTACATGGTATCAGAGCACAGGGATTTGTAATCAGTGCACAAGCAATTTTATTTGCAGGTTGAGAAGATTGAAGCAACAACAAAGAATGGAGTCTCAATTGGAGTTTCCAAAATTGGCAATTCTCACTCCATATAATTATTTCGAATGGAAGCCAAAGATTCAATTTCATCTCAGAATTAGAGGCTTATTTCGAATAACCATGGAAACGGAAGTTGAACCAACATCGGCAATAGAGAAATCAAGATATTTCAATCGCATGGACGAGGCCTTCGGCATCCTATGTTTATCTATTTCTCCGGAACTGCTAATTCATGTTGAATCATGTTCAACTCCAAATGAGGTATGGAAACTTTTGGAAAGATTGTTTGGAAAACAGGATGAAATATGGCAATCTTTTCTCTTTTCTCTTGGTCACTTTGACGAAGATATTTCGCATGCACCAGTAGATGAAACTTCAGACCAGCATTCTGATGACGATGAGTCTCTGTTTGAGGAAGATCCACAAACTTATGCAGAAGCAGATGGGCATCCTGAATGGGAAGCAGCCCTGGATGAGGAAATCTACATAGAGCAGCCACCAGGATACATGCAGAATTCATCTCTAGAATGGCTTCTCAAAGTAAAGGAAAGCAAGACGGTTCAGGGCATTACACAAAGCTTGCTGGACTTAGAGAATGGGTTGCAGATCATCTTGTCTTATGACGGCAAAACCGACTCCAAAACCCGCTTAGCCTGGAGAAAAGCGCTAATGGGAAATCAGAATCCTGATTCACTTCTTCAGAATATTGAACACCTAAGAAATTATGTTCTGTGCCGATCCGATGGCACATTGAAGAAAAGGAAACGAGGTTGGACGGATCATGAGAACAACTATGACCATATTTTTCCGATATCACAAAAAGAAGAGCTGCCTCCTCTTCAAGATTTTGTTTATGAGGATTTAGAGAATGGATCTGAAAAATATGCAGCGTCGATAAAAATTGGTAGTTCTTACGCGATCGAGCACAATAACTTGCCTCCAAAGGCACCGATTCATCTCAAATCCATTCGTGTTGCAGTGGTGTCAGAGAAAACAGAGGTTAACGTTTCCGTGAAATTTCCAAGCAATCTATCGCTGAGAAAGCATTTCGAAACGGAATTTTCCGAAGGTGCTAGCCAGAATGCATCACAACAAAGTCCACAACCACATCAACTTACGCTAAGTGGAACGCATCCTGACTTCGATGAACAATTTACCATGAGTCCAAGGTTGGCGAAAAGAGTTCTTGCAAAGCCGATATCCTGGACAGATTTTGTTCAACGACATCACCTCGAAAGCTTCTGGTTAGTTCATTCAAACATACAACAGAGTCCAGGCGCAGATGTGGCCAAGATGTGGAATGGTATGTGTCAGCCCTTCTTTACAGGTCACGTGGAGCTTCCTGAGGAGCTCAAACTAACACTCCAGGAAGTGCTCGTCCAGAAGTATTTCAAGAGCAAAAATTTTGATTCCTGCGAGATTGGGTGAAGAAGATGGGTGATTGACACGACTGCCTAGCAGTTGTTTTTTTTTTTTTTTTTTTTT
>APFE030792781.1:1276-16373 GCA_000404065.3 Pinus taeda
AAAAAGATTATAAAATAATAAAAGAATAAAACTACTTTTTCAACTCATATTTTCAACTTATCTCTATAAGGTTTTACTCAAATTTCGAGCGGGAGAACTCATTGGATGCAAAAAATAATTCCCCATCCAAGGGGTACCCATGTTTCATACTTTTGATGGACCCTACTACACAAAAAAATGAGAAATACATGAAATAACATGATAGCAATCCAAGGTGGTTTTTAGACTAAAGTAGATTTTAAGGTCTTTATCTATATAACCACTTCTAATACTTCAAATCTACTTTCCTGAATCTCTTATACAGTGAAAGATGGCAGGAAGAGGTATTTAGGGGGAATTTAACTATCATGCATGGATTAAGGAGGCATGAGGATGCTTTCTACTTAAATTATTCTGCTTATCCACTTAAATTCAAGCAATTAAACCCATAAGTTGTGGTTATGTTACCATAAATAAATTTCACCCTTAGTAGAGATTTTAAATTTATAAATGCCCTTTTTCTTGTTAGTAATGATTTTGACAATGAGGGTTTACTTGTTTTTAATTATTTTCCCTTGTTTTTTTAGTTTCAAAATGAAATTCATAGGCCATGAGTTTTTCGATGGCACATTTTGAAGCATTTTTACTTTCAATTGCTCGAATTGAATGACAACACATGATATATCAATAGCAAAATTTACCTAACAGAGTGGCGAGCTAAGAGAATGAGACTACTCCCATGTGGATGGGAAAGCGACATATAGTATATGGATTTGAGTAGTACGGAAGGTAGTTGTAAATGGACTAGTTTTGTAATAATGCAATGAACATTGTAGGTTGGCTTATCGCTAGAGAAGTGCCCTATTATCAATGCAATAAAATCAAAATCATGACATGGTTGAGAGAAAAAAGTATTAAATATTAAGGTGGATGAAATTCAATTATAAGATGGCTTCCCCTTAGGTTAATTATATAGTAAAATAAATTATCCTTTTCTACATTATTTTTAGATAGTCATTTTCAAATAATTTATTAATTTTAGGAATCTTTTAGAATTGAATAGAAAGAAGTGAGTCCACCACACTTCTATTCAATCTTTTAAAAATCTATAATAATAAAAAATATGACAAAAATATGCATTAAATAAAAATCCACTACTTCTTATATATATATATATATATATCTATATATCTATTCTATATCTATATTATATCTATATCCATATATATATATTATAACATATAATATATATATTTATATATATTATAATATATTATATAGATATAGTATCATATATTATATATTCTATATCTATATCTATATTATATCTATATCTATATCTATATCTTATATATTATATATATATATTATATATATATAGCCTTGACTTAAAATTGCTCCATTTATTTATTTTCTCACTAAAGTATGCTATCGGTATCAAACACTATTTTAGTTGTGGGTTGCCACATCATGTCATCAATTAATGTAGGAGCATCTGGACTTAGGTGGCAATGTGATTGTATGTTCACATGTTGTGGCTAACATGAGATGCATCTCATTGACCTGAGTGGTCAAATCAATTCTTAGTAGAGAGGGTTGGATCTCCCAAATTTATCTTTACTTCAATTATTGTAATAATTAGAACATTGTACTATTTTTAGAGGCATATTATTGTAAAAATTTAAGAGGCATATTATTATAAACATTTATATAATAATGAAATTTAGAATCAACATAAATCATGCATTATATAAAGATTATGTTCTCCGTGTTTACAATGTTTAGCAACTTGAAACAACGATAGAAAGGTATACAAATATTCTATTTTTAATCCAATGGAATATGCCTCTTAAATTTTTGCACTTCTCCAATCCCGTATAGAAAGTCAACGTTTAATTTCTTTGACGGGTCGACACTGAAGAGAAGGAAACAACTATTGAAAGTTGGTCAAGTTAGTATAAAACTTTCCCTGCTTTTGCTTTTGCTTCTTAACTCAATACCAGTTACTCTCACTATTGGCATTTCGCTAAAGGAAGAAATAATAATTCCATCTATTAAATTATCATGAGAAAAATGAGAGATGCCTCTATTATCCAACTTAGACTATGTAGTTAGTTAAGTTAAGTTGTGAAATTTGAGGAGTAATATTCAAGGGAAAGCCATTTCGAATAAATTATTCCAAAGTATTGCTAACTCATAAACGTTTTGTTATCAATTTTTAAACTATTTTCTTTTTCAAAAAGGAAAACATATTATCAATAACAAAATTTTAAATTAAATATCCAATTTCATCTTCCAAAATCTATTATCCATAATAAAGTTTTAAATTAAATAACCAATTTCCAAATTTGAATTTTTTAATAAGAAATATAAGTAAACTATTTATTTTCAATCCCATATATTTTATTAAATGAATTTTATATTTTTAACATTAATAAATTTAACAATCATTTAATAGCATCATAAATGATCATCTATTTCGATCTGCAAGCTACCGACTGCACCAGCATGCTCTTGGCCTCTGCGCCCATCATTTCGTCTAGCCTCAGTTAATGGAGGCCAGCGGGGTCCCTGATCCCCATCCTTCACCGCCTCTAGATGTGCTAGCATTCAGATCAATGGTAGTCGCTAGACCAAAGCACCCTCCCTCAGCTATTCAGTAGAAGTTCATTAAGAAACTAGGTACAATTCCATCGGTGGCCCTTCCAGAAGAAGAAACCTGCAAAACCTTGCGGAGAGAGGCCTCATAGGTCAGTTCATGGTCCTCTGGCCTTCTCCCAAGTCTTTTGATGAATGGACTCAAAGGAACTGGAAGCCCTTGATCAAAGAGGGAGTCAAAAGTTATTTTGTAGGTAAGGGTTTCTTTGTATTTATCTTTGAAAACCCAGATGATAGAGGCTTAATCTTTAGAAATGGACCGTATTTCATGGGATCCTAGGGTCTTATCTAAACAAATGGTCTCCTGATTTCGATCCCACCCAGGACATCCCCTCTACTCTCCTAGTCTAGGTTAGGCTCCCCCATTTGCCTCTATATTTCTAGAACCAAAAATCCCTCTAGATCATAGGTAATGCATTGGGAAAATACAAAGATCAAGTTGCAAGAAAAGACGAGTATTCATGTGCCCGCATTTGCGTAGAAGTGGATATAGAAGAGGGGTTATCGGAAGCTATCAAACTCACTGTTACTGGGTGGACACATGTCCAGGAGTTGGACTATGAACAACTACCATATAAATGTAGACATTGCCACAGTCATGGACACTTTGCAAAGAACTGTAAAAAGAAAGTAGAGGATCAAGTAGACAAACAAAATGGGGAAAAATGGACTCTAGCCCAGAAAAATGTAACCTCAAAAAAAGGCATAGGCAAAGGCAATATGGATGGAGGCCCTAACAGCACCAAATCCAACCAGGAAACGGAAGCAACCACAAATGGGACAAAAAGTGCTCAGATCAATCAAGTAACGCTACCCTAGGAGAATGTAGACCATGCAGACACTCCACCTTCAAACAAAGAGGAAGGGAAGCAATACAGAATGAGGCCATCCAAGGCAGTCCCTCCAATCCCTCATATGCAAAAATAACAAGGAAAAGACCAGTGGAAAGCTCTAGTTCTTCGGAGGATGAAACCTACGAGTGACAAATGAAAAAAGCAGGAAGGAAATCTCGCAAAGAAAAGAGGGAGGAGGAAGAAGAAAGACTCAAAATACAAGGAAGTCAATCTACAATAGAAATGTCTATTGGGTGAACTATCGAACCAAGGCCTTCGAAGGGAGGCCTCAACCCCCCCTTAAGTAAATAATGAATCTCATCTCTTGGAACTGTAGAGGACTGGGGAATCCCTCCAAAATTGAAGCAGTTAAGGATCTTATGAAAGCAGAACCCTCAGATATCCTCATGCTCCAAGAGACCAAAATAGAAGGCCAAGCCCTTCTAGAGATTAGCAGTTCAAAGTGGAATAAAAGAATAGTTAAATCAGTTAGCTCAAGGGGAACTTCTGGAGGGTTGGCAACTCTCTAGAATGAATAACTTTTTCATTTGAAAAATAATCACGAAACATAGCACTGGATTTTTACAGAATTGATGCACAAAGCAAGTAAGTTATCTATCTCCCACTTCAATATTTACGTCGCAGTTTCTTACTATGAAAAATGAGAATGCCGGAATTCCCTCTTCGCCTTTTTAGAGCAGTTGTCTCCTAGAAATATCATCATAGTTGGAGATCTTAATATCATTATGAAAGAAAAAGATAAGGGGTCAAGCAATAGAGACCCCATGCTAGACGTGGTGGAGGAGCTCTTTCAGTGTTGGGACCTTTTGGATTTCAATCCTATTCACAACATTTACACTTGGTCCAATAACAGAGTTGAAGACGATCACATTTCAGCACATTTAGACCGATTCTTGGTGAAAAGCTCCATAATGATGAACAAAAAGATAATAATCTCAAAAATTCTACCTAAACTTCCTTCTGATCATAAGCCTATTAAGCTCCTCTTTGAAGATGAAGAAGACCTGGGACCTATTTCGTTTTGGTTCAACCCTCTTTGGATCGAGAGGGAAGGTTTTATAGAGACAGTGAAGGTAGCATGGGCCCAAAATTTCATGGGATCCCCAAGCTATGTCCGGGAGCAAAAGTTGAAAGCCAGAAAACAGGCTCTGAAGTACTGGATAAAGAGACCAACCCCTTCCCCTACCGATCAAAGAAAGGAGTCAGTCCATTCATTGCAGACTCTGCAAATAGAGATGGAAAGCAATGATATCACAACAGAGTTGCTGGAAAAATAAATAAAAGCCCAACGATCCACATACCAATCCTTTAGAAAGGAAGAAGAATACTGGAGACTCAAATCCAGAAGTTTGTGGCTGAAGGCTGGAGACCAGAACACCTCCTTCTTCCACTGGAAATATAGAGTGAGATTTCCAAGGAACCATATAGCAGAAATCAAAACAGCCGAGGGCAATGTCTACAAAGGGTTTAATCAAGTCAAAGCTACCACCGAAACCCACTTCAGGAAACTATATAGAGAAGAAACAATGAGGAAGCTGCTAACTTCCTCACTAACATCCCTTCTCTCATCAACCCTGAATATAATGTAACTCTCTGTAGGTCAATCACTGAGGAGGAAATCATAAACGTTATCTAGTCCATGGACGCAGACAAGGCTCCCAGGCCTGATGGATTTACAATCCATTTCTACAATGCTTTTTGGCACCTTATCAAGGTTGATCTCGTCAAAATGATAGGTTGGTTTATTAAAAAATCTAAGATAGGTGGAAGAACCAACTCCACTTACCTCGCTTTAATCCCCAAAGACACCAACCCTGAGTCATTTTCAAGATTCAAGCCCATTTCATTGTGTAACGCTTCATATAAAATTATGGCTAAACTGTTAGCAAATCGGATCAAGCCTCTGTTAAAAAGATTGATCTCCTCTCCTCAAGGTGGTTTTGTGGAAGGCAGGCATATTCTGGATAATGTAATCCAAGTTCAGGATACTATATATTTAAGTAAGTAGCGGAATGAAAAAGGTATGTTGATTAAATTAGATATGACAAACACTTTCGATAGAGTTGATTGCTCTTTCCTTAGCAAAGTCCTTCTCTCCTTTGGCTTTTTGACCCAATTTATTAATCTTATTAATGCTTGCATCGAAAAACCATGGACTGCCCCTTTAGTCAATGGCCGCCCCACAAATTTGTTCCAAGCTCAGAGAGGTATCAGGCAGGGATGCCCTCTCTCCCCATTCCTATACATCATAATGACAGACTCCCTTAGTCGTAAACTCACTGCTGAAAGAATTAATGGAAACATTCCAGGTCTCAAACCTTCCCACGGAGTAGATGCCCTGAACCACGCTCTATTTGCAGATGATTCCCTTCTCCTTGGCAGAGCTTCCATTAGAATAGCCAAAGCCATTGAGACTGTACTCAGAAGTTATTACAGAGCCTCTGGGGCTTTAATCAATGAGAGCAAAATAAAAGTCTTCAGCTAGAATATAGATTAGAGGGAACTCACTGGCATAACCACTCTCCTCGGATTCAAAGGTCGAGCAACATGGGACAGATTCAAGTACCTGGGCCTTCCCATCATATCTGGAGCCAATAAAAGATCGCTTTGGAGCGAAATAATCTTGAAAATTAAAACAAAAATTACAGCGTGGGGAGGCTATTGGCTGACAAAGGGAGGAAAAGTAATTTACTAAAATCCATATGTGCATAGGCTTAGAGCTTTTTTGTTCCCAAGGGTGGAAATGAATCATATGGAGCCACCATTATCTTTAGAAAAAGGACAATGATGTGGCATCAAATACTAGGGCATACATAATAAGGACCTTGAAACATTATATGATAAAGGAATGGTTAAAGTTCTATTTGATTGCACTCTAGATTTCCATTTCTATTAATATTTCATATTTTGTAAACAAAACATATTAACATTATGTGAATATTTTCTCCTTTTGAAAATGGCCAGGCTAGGCATTGTCTACCTTTTTCATCTCCATTTGACATTTGTCCATCTGTTGTTTTGACATGGGTCAATTTTAACTTAAGAAAAAAAAGAATTAAACATATTTTTGTAAAAGGGACCATTTTGCTAAATGAAATTTTCTTATATATAAATGAATGTTATAAATAATAATGAGGAACTTATCATGGCAAAACTTATTAGAAATTGAATAATCTCAAATTCATAGGAAATTGGTGTGTGGGGAGCGACATGGCACAAACCTAATTTTTTAGATATATTAATGGACCATTTTGCTAAATAACAATTGCTTACATATAAATGGATGTTATAAATACTAATGAGGAACTTATCATTGAAAGAACTTATTAGAATTGGAATATTCTCAAATCCCTAGGAAATTGGTGGGTGGGAGCCAGGTGACACAAATCTAATTTTTGAAATTTATTAAAAGTCAATATAGCATAACCAACTCTGTAAAACACTATAGTCGTTGATAAAATTTCCCAAACTATAAATGCATATCATATACTTAATAGGTACTCCAAATATCACATCAATTAAATAACTCACTTTCATTTAAACTAAACATTTCCATTCAAAAATATATACTATAGTTATTTTATTTTTTAAATATAATTATTTTTTATGCTATATATATAAAAAAAATCCGTTAATGAAATTCACTTTTAGTTAGAATTATTTTAAAAATTTTCACATTTAAATCTTTATATTAATAAAAACTTGATAACCTTACTTTTTACAATTATATTACATATTTAAATTACTAAGGAATAAGAAATAAATATACATAACTATAATATGACATTGAAAATAAAATATAAATAACCAGAAAGTCATAAAAACTATTACAAGAAAAAGGTTTTTATTTTATTAAAATATAATGAATTATCTTCACCTTGGAATTAGGAAAGGTGCAAGGGTTTTACATAGGTTGATTCTAATACATGCAATCAAATATTTGTTTATATATCATAAATAAAAACTAAATATATTCATTTTTACGATGTGGTTATGGAGCTTCATGTTCAAAATCCATGATACCTATGATGTAGTGGGGAACATACACCTTAAACTAGATTTGATTTAAACAAACCATTTTCAGCATGGGGTTTTACACTATTCGTGATGCTATGTATGACTATATTTTGTCTTTTAATCATCTTCAATAATTAGTTTGAATAAAATTAAATTCAACCATTTTAGTAAATATTATTATTTAAAATATATTAGTTTCATATTTTTAAAATTTTAAAAATAATACAAATTTGTTAAATAATATTACAAAATTATTTATTGATTTATGTATATTTATGGTTAGTATGTTTAATCATCAACCTTAATTATTGAAGCTACGATGTAATTTTCAATGTTGTATTGAGTAGTATCTACATGTCCCACAACCCTAGAAATGATATAGGGAAGAAGGTCATGCATATGTCATGATGAAAGTTATGAGTCATCCGAAGTTGCCTTGGCCATGGTTGGGGGAGGAAACTCAATCGTCAAACCATAAAGATAGCTTCTAAAGGTAAAGGGACATGAATGGGGATTTGAACCACCAATTGGACCTTTTTATGGGATGCTTTTCCTTTAAGAGAAAGTGTGAAGTCCTCTAGTAGAATCATCGAAAGAAGGTAGGAAGAGAATCGGGGAAGCTAAGAGACTTATGCAGAATGAGAGGGAGAATGTGGGTGCTCCTTCAAATCCTTCCAAAACTTAGAAGTGAAGTTTGCATCCCCATCTAAAACAATATTCTTTGGGACACCATGCAATCTGACCACATATTTGATGAACACCTATGCTACATCACTCACTGAGAATGTAGACTTCACTGGAATGAAGTGTGCTATCGTTTTCAATCTGTCCACCACTACCATGATGGAATCGTGATGTTTCACTGTCCTCGGCAAAAGCGTGATAAATTCCATGGAAATGACCTCCCATCTCCACTCTGGAATTGAAATCAGCTGTAGGAGTCCACCTGGATGCCTACACTCCACATTTACCTATTGGCAATCAAAATATCTAGCCACAAACTTTGCTACATCCTGCTTCAGATTCCACCCATAGTAGAATCTCTTCATTGTGGTTAGCGTCTTCCAATAGCCTAGGTGATATGAATATGGTTTCACATGAAAACCCTCAAGGTCACCTTCTTGAGCTCACGATTGTCTAGCACATATATCCTATCTCTAAACCTGACCAATCCTCTACTGCAAGAAAATAGTCCATATCCTATGCACCTGCATCTATACCTATACTACTGCCTATACTTGTGCCTCTATTATGTTGCAACCTATGCATAATTTCCATGTACCTGATATCCTTCTAACCTACATGCAAGACCCTATCTTATATATTTGTCCCATAGGAAATCCTAGCTGATATATACATTACCTGTATCTACTTGCTAAGAGAATTTGCGACCCTGTTATCCTTTCCTTTGATGTATTTGATCTCAAAGTTGAAGTCATTGATCGTGGCCAACTATCTAGCCTTCTTGGCATTCAAATTCAACTGGTCAAACAAGTATCTTAACCCACTGTAATTACTCATAAATACAAACCGCATGCGAAGAAGATAGTGCCTCCACATCTTCAACGCATGTATGATCGTTGCCCACTCAAGATCATGTGTCAGATACTTCTGGTCATGCTCATTATTTCCATGACTCATATCATACCACTTTTCCATCCTGCAAAAAGGCTCCACCAAGTCCTCTCTTGAAAGCATCTGTACATACTACAGACTCTTTGCTCGGATCCACAATCTTCAATGCTAGTGCATGTGTCAACAACTACTTGAGCTGCTCAAACTGGCCGCTCACTCCTCTATCCATTCAAACTTCTTACCTTTTGTCTACAATGATGTAATAGGATAAGCAATGTGTGAGAAGTTACTAATGAGCCTCCTATAATAACTTGCCAATCCCATGAAGGATCTCACCTCATCTAGATTTCTAGGAGCTTCCCACTCCATGATAACTCTTACCCTTTCTACATCCATTTCTATGCTCTTCTTAGAGGCAAAATGTCCCAAGTAATGTACCTCAGTCTGAAAGAAACTACATTTTTTTAGTTTAGCATACAACTAATGCTCTCTCAACAACCTCAACACTGCTGCCAAATTCTTGACATGCTCTTCCTCATTTTAAGAATATACCAATATGTCATCAATGCACACAATAACAAACTTGTCCAAATAAGGATGCAACACACTATTCATCAAACACATAAAGGTAGATGGATCATTATTCAAACCGAATGGAACTACAACAAACCCATAATTCCCATACCTAGTCCAAAGAGTTGTCTTGTAAATGTCATCCTCTTTAATGTGTACATGATAGTATCCTGATCTAAAATCAATCTTCGAGAACACTACTACTCACATTAGCTGATAAAACAATCCATCAATCCTCGACAATGGATACCTATTCTTGATGGTCATTTTGTCCAACTACCTATATTCAATACATAATCTGAAAGTGCCATCCTTCTTCTTTTACAAACAATATCGGTGCACCCCAAGGTGATACACTTGGTCTAATGTATCCCTTTTCAAGCATATATTTCAATTTCAACTTTAACTCTAGCAACTTAGGTGTGCTCATCGTGTAAGGTGCTTTTGATACTGGAGCTTCCCCTAGCACCTACTCAATAGAAAAGTATACTTCCCTACGAGGTGGAAACTCTGAAATATCTATGGGAAACACACCTTGAAATTGTTGTAGAATTGGGTACCTTCTCAAAACATCTGCATCCTCGAATTCCTTACCTTTGTCACTAGAAATATGCACTGGAAATAACACGCAACCCTTTTTGTGACTATGCTTTCCTGCATAGTTGTCACCATCCTAGGTGATGTGGCTTTCTTCTTTCCCTGTAAGACTCCTAGTTCCCCATTGTCATCCAACCACTCAATATTGTTGTGATAACAATCCACCTTGGTCCTATGAAGCTACAACCAATACATGCCCAACAACATATTGTATGATCTCAATGGTAATGCATTAAAATATACTGTGGTATGCACACCACTCAAATCAAATGCACAAGCTCTTACCCAATGATGAACTCACTTCTTTGTACTTGTAGCCAACTACACTAACCAAGATTCTACATGCACTTCTTTATTCAAACCACACCTATCCACCAATTCAGGGCTAACATAGCTATAACTATATCTAGGGTCGACCAAAATAGAAACAACTTGATCACAAAGCTTACCATCCATCTCAGTGATACATGCCTGATGGTCTGCCTGTATGTTATCCAGTGCTGCATAGATTCAAGAAACGCTTTGACCAACATCCCCAACAATATACGCTTGCTGTACACTATATATATGAGACCTACCACCCTAATTTTGTGGATAAACATTCTTAAGGTTCTCCTTACTACATGTCCAACACTCTAACCATCGAGTACAATCACCTCTATTTTACTGCTACTGTGACCGACGTCCCTATCTAGCTACATTAAACTTCTTTTGTGGTGCCACATTTTTTTTCTATTCTCCATTCTGAGGCCTTGTTTTTTTTCGGCTACCATTTACCTTTACCTTTATCGTTCACTTTCCATCCTTGATGAGATTCATTTTTACGCTTTGATGAGATTCATTTTTACTTTTATGTGTATTTGTATATTTGTGTTTTTTTTATTTTTCTTTTCAATAGATTTTGAAATAAAATCTTCATATTTTGCATAGTTAAAAAAAATAAAATTTCTTCAATATTTTAATGTTAGTATTTTCTATATATTTATGTAATGTTAATTAATATTTCAATGTACATCAAATAATTGTCACTAAAAAACAATAATATTAAACATTTGACAAAAAAATACACATTTTCAATATAAATATAATGAAAAAAATACACATTTTGAGATTTTTTTTTGTCAAAAATGACATGTTAAATAAATATTTTTTATGGGAAAATTCTAACAATTTTTTTTAGAAAAAATAACAATTTTTTATGAATTTTATGTTAAAAATTAATAGTAATGACAATTTTTTTACAAAAAAAAAATGGTTCACATAAAAACTAAAGAGAAAATCAAATAATACAAATATTGAACATATAACAACAATAATGAAATGCTCATTCTTCTCATAAAATCTCAAAGTCAAAACATTACAAGTAAAATTAATGAATATCTCTCAAAATTGAGCTTGATTTGTAAGCATAACTTAAAGTTCATTAAGAATATCCTATAATCCATGTTTAACATCTTCTATACCTTCATTATTTTCTTCTTCCACAATATTTTTTTCTTGATTTTCCTCGTTGTCCTCTTCTAATGTATATTTCATGTTTGCAAGTCTCCCAAAGTGTCCTTTTCCAATCATTCCATATAACAAAAGTTGAGGTTCCTTTGCCTTTTCTCCATGCATGATTCATTAGATATCCTTTCCTCAAGCCAACTTCTTGCATTGCATCTACAAGAAATTGAAGAGCATTAATTTTTTGTTGAATAAAATTGCATTGTAGTGAGTGTTTTTCAATCGCAATGCAATTTCTTCCTTTTTGTGGGAAACATGATAGTGTTGGGCCTAATCATCAAACACAAAAGAAATAAGTAATTAAATTAGTATAAACACATAAAAAATAAAAAATAAAATATTAAATTCAATTTTGTATAATAAAACTTACCTGAACACGAAAATAAATCCAAAATGCAATCTCCTTCATTTGAGCATAAATCTATAAGATAGTTATCAATGCTCACAGATTTTGATAAATGTAAACTATCTCTCATTTTTTATCTTTATCCTCATATGTTAACTTTATTACGACAACATTAAGGACTAGTACTTGGCTATAGCGCTTTCCATCTACTCGATTTAGAAGAATAGGTTTATAGCTATTTCATTTTGACCAACATTCAACATGGATGATCTCACAATCACTTATAATTGATTGTTCTCTAGAAGAAATATGATTTGACTTTTTCCTATAACATGACATAGTAAAAGTTTAATAAAATTGTACATAATTTTTATTTTAACATTAATCAAACATACAATTTCAATGTCTTACCATGTAAGTTACATCCTTGAGTTTTCTTTTTCCTTGAAACTTGTTAATAACATTACAAATTGTGTGTAATAATGAAATGTCACAAATCTCCAAACTGGTGATGTTATGACTTCTTGAGAGCCCGTAACCACTTTATTAAAATCTTGATACATATAAGTCTCACTATCATATCCAATGTCTGGGAAATTCAAACCATGAGAAATATATGCAATAACCAGGGCATATTCCCTTTTAGGAATGTGTATTGCAATGTCTTCACAATCACCTTGTATTATTTGATATTGGATAGTGTCCAGCCCATTCCAAATGAAATAAGTAAGAGTAGGATCAAGTTCAACATTCCTAAGACGCTATTTTCTCAACCTTTCCAACTTCATTTTATCAATAAATATTTTGAAAGTATTTGGTACTCCACCTGCATCCTTCTTGGACATCTTTAATGAATTAAACAAATATGAGTATAAGTAATAGAATAAAATAAAATTGTATATGAATAAAATGAATGTAAAAATCAACATACAATTTTGAATGCAAGATAAAAATTTTAAAGTGTTGTTGTAGAACTTGATTCTGTGTAGATGCGTACAACATCATCCAAACTCTCTTCATTCAACATTCTAAGTATATGTCCTTATATCTTCATATAAATTTTATCAATGAATAAATAAAATAAAAATTATTGATATAGTGATATATATAACAAATACTACCAACAACAACATCTTATATTTAAAGGAAAATTATAATCCAAGAAAAAGTAAAAATAATTCAACAAAATTACTTTTGAAATTCTGAGCACGTTTCGTCGAATGACAATTCACCTGATTTCACAAGACATAGTATTGATTTGAATAGTTTGTCATCCTTCACTCTTTGCAATGTTCTCCAAGATGTGACAGTCATATCACTTGGAAGTTGCTTCATTTCAGGACTTTTCATATTGTTGGTACATATTATGGATCTAGACATTTTAACCTTTTAATGTTTTATGGAAATATCCTCCCACGTGTCAAAAATCTCATCAATCAATTCCCATATCTCCCCATTTCTAAATGCTAATTGGAAAATGTTATCCATGCCTATGAATAATTCTGAATTTACTTTGCCACCTTTTGAATTGATTTTTTACTCAATTGGATAACTTGTTTCCATATAACATTCATTCCGACAACTTGAACTGACTTTTGTCTTATCCCCACTACATTTTTCTACAAAAACATAGTTACTGATCAAACGAGAACTATTACCTCAAAATGGGTACTCGAGCCCAAAAATCTTGAAACAAATGAAAAAACAACCCAAAAATAAAAAGCGTTGATCCTGCATCACCATTTTTTTTTCAAAGTAAATTTTCAATATTTTTTAAGAATAACAGTGAAAAACAATAAAAGCCATTTTGTTCGGTGCAAAAAATACCTTGTGTTGATGCCAAAAATAACATCTTTTTTTTAGGGTACATTTTCAACATTTTTTAATAATGACGTTAAAAACAAAATATCATGACTCTCAAAAACTTTAAATTTACAACAATTTTCAAGCATGACATTAACAATAAAATATCATGTCTTTAAAAAGCCTTAAAATTCCAACAATTTTTAAGCATGGCAATAAATTTAAAATATCACTTCTTTGAAAAAACATAAAATTCCAATAATTTTGAAGCATGGTACTAAGAAAAAATATTGATAAATGTTTTCAACTATAAAATTAAAGATAAAATATTATGACTTAGAAAAACATTAAAATCTTGACAATTTTTCAACCATGGAATTAAAACTAAAGATTAAGACTACAAAACAATCTTAAGTTTTCAAAATATTTCAAGCATGACCTTATGGAAAAAATTTATGACTAAAAAAACTTAAAAAATGAACACTTGAATGAATCAGTTATTATAACAAGAGTAATTTTTTTTAAATGTTAAATGTATAGCGATTTTAAAAAGTTAGCATAAGACAACTTGATACATTGCAAAAAAAAAAAAAACAACTATCAAATCGACACACGGTGTAGTTGAGCTCAACCCATTGTAATGAAAACTTAAAGACCAACCATTAAATTAACACATTGTGGGGTAGACTTGATTCATTATAATGAAAATTTTAAAATCAACTATCAAATTGCACATAATGGGATCAGGTTGCTAGACAAGCATCGACACAGACCCTACTTATATATATATATATATCAAAGATTACATAAGAAAACACAAATAAAAATGATTGAAAAAAAAAATAAAACATAAAAAATAAAAACATTTTTTTTTTTTTAGATAAATACATTAAAAAAATAATAATACAAGTAATAAAATCAAATACAAAAACATGAAAAAAATCAAATACAAAAAATATATAATAATGACATAAATTTTTTTATAAAATGTAAAACAATTAACCATACCATGTAAAAAAAAAGAAAAAAAAGAGAGTAGAATAAAACCAAAACCAAATAAAAAAATAAAAATTACAAATTGCAAAAATAAAATACAACATTAAAAAAAAAACAAATTCCCCGCCCACCTCGAGGCCCAACCAGGTGGGGGTGGTAAGGGGACATTTCAGGACAAAATATCAATTAAATA
>APFE030792787.1:0-13050 GCA_000404065.3 Pinus taeda
GGGATACTGATTCTTTTTTTATTAAATGGTAACATTGTTGAGGCTATGAACGTCTACTGGTAGCAGTGCCTCTAGCAGTGACAAATAAGTTTATTCTATACACTAAGCTTCAAATACTTTTTACTTTAATTTTTCAACCTATCAGTGACTAATTTGCACAATAAAGATTTTCATCTATAACAAGCTCTGAGAAGCTTTACAATGAAAAAAGTTGTTTCACTTCAAAGTTATCTTTATCAATATAAATTTCAATCATTTTTAAACTTTCTAAGATTTCTAGATAAGATCAAGGTCTTATTTATTATTACAGAGATTAACTGTTTCGTTCAGTGTGTCGTCAATTGTTGTAGTACTCAACAACCCCCATTATCCTTAGACTTAGAAGAATAAATAATGGAGACCCTTTATATTTTTAGGAAAGAATATTTTCTTGTTTTAATAAAATAGGACAAGTTTCATATTTTTACCTTTTAATAAATAATACAAAAAATTCTTTCAAAGGCATATATAGTGGAATGTAATTTTTCTTTAGGCTTAAGAGTCTGTCCATAGTTTCTTAGGAAATAATATGCAAGTCTAAAAAACCCTGATAACTATGTTTCCATTATAAAACCATTGAAAAGAATTATCAAAGTTTTAAAAGGCCTTTTACACAAATGAACGGAAATATTATAAAAAACTGGCCCCCCTAAAAACTGCACGTGAAGTGCTAATCGGATTATCGGCATCGGTGATTTCAAAGAAAGTAGCATAAACGATTTTCTGACAGTGATATCGCGTTCTATCAAGTAGCATTGCCGATATCACATTATAATAGGTGTCGATCGCCAATATCGTGTTTCGTCAAGTCTCGACACTCTAATATCGGACATCTTGCATCTCGATTTGTGAACAATAAAATGACTTGTGATATCGAAGTTCGCATGTTGCATGGTTCTATTCATATCACCCGATACTGAAACACCGAAAATCGATTTGTCAATACAGTGGTAAGTGTCAAAGCCACATGAACAAACGTTTGAAAATTAAATGACCACCCTTTGTCATTTACAGTTTCGAGGTTTTAAATGATTTGTCATAATTTTGATGTAATGTAGAAGGATTTCTTCATTGAAATTCACATTCAATCGAAAAGACTATTTTCATTCACGAGTTCTTGCCGCTCATCCTTGTTTGCTTTTTAATAGGTAAAATTCAATAAACAACAGTTAAAGGAAATGTCAAGGATTATCAAGGAAAAGAAGAAGTTTGTAATTCAGTCACAGACAGTTTCACCTCTTGAAGAAGTTGTCGAGATGTCACCTTTATTTACGGATACTACATGCATGCCAGACGTAGGGTCCTCTTCTTGGGAGTTCATATATAAACTGTTTGAGGATGGAAACCCAAGGGTGATTGAGAAGCAAAGTGTTACTGCAGATGCTCCCACTCTAGATGTTGGCGCTATATGGAATGATGTGGCCAATTCATTTTTGCATAGAATTACTGCCCACCCCAAAATCTTTCCCTATGTTAGACTCTGTCTCACGTCAGAGATTGATTCTTCTTCAAAACCCTGTTTTGAAGAAGAAATCATTTAATGTATTGTTTTAAATTATGTAATTTGTGCTCCAGCTCTTCAAAAGGCAGCAGCGACTTCAAAGCTCCTATCTGCACAAGCACAATTCAGAATATCATTAGCAATCAGAGGCAAAAAGCTATGTGGAGAAAATACCAATTGCAGCAATATCAATTGCACAAGTTCATCGTGGTATTTTGAAAGATGGTACACGAATGGTTATAAAGATGCAACACTTGCAAATAGAGACAATGATGCGTTATGGTCTTCGTAATCTTGCTTGGATAGTTTATGGAGACAATAAAAAGGAACCTTGAAAAGAATAATTCAGACATATTGTAAGCCCCTGCCTACAAAATAAGCAGTGTGACCCTCCTTCATCAAGTACAGATGATAGTCTTTGCAAAGCTTGCGGTATTGATGAGTGCGCTGATTGTCTTCTAATATGTGATGCCTGTGATGGAGCATATCATACATATTGCCTTTCACCTCCAATTGAACAAATTCCAAGTGGAAAGTTGGTATTGTGCTCCTTGTTTTGCAACTAGAAAGGAATCGCCAGAGGTTGACTCATCCCATCGAAAAGAGGAAAATGTGCAAGGCACAGAAAACATTGTATATCACTGTGTTGTTTGTGAGCGGCTTGAAATCAGAAAAAAGGACTCATCATTCTTCAATCATGTACTGCAATATTCTACGCCTACCTCATTCAAAATATACACGTTGGAATGAAGATATGACTGCTGGAAGTGGGATGAAGGTTGCGGTTGGGATATATCAGTGCGGAATACCAGAAGCCCTCTTACAACCATCAATTGGGCAAATTCCATTGATTAAATTAAATTACAAGTGTTTTAATTAGCATATTCAATCAAATTGCAATTAGAACTGGGAGGCATCGAGTTACAGAAGATAAATTTATGAGACAAAGGCTCAGATGTGGATGAAGCTACAATATCCTCTTAGATGCTGCCATTGAAATAATGAAAGAAAATATTGCAAACTTGTACGCAGACAAAAACAACGACTCAAATCGACTGAAAACATTCTTTGGTTGGAACCTTCACCAACTTGATTCAACAACAGCTCTAGAAACATTTGGCTCTGAATCGAGCTTTGGGGAAAGATGGTAGTCAACACTAGTGTGGACCTAGTGAAAAGGTTTTTGTCTGAGCGTGCATGTACTACAATCTCAGATGAAATTGTCGAAATCAGAGTTGACTCGGTGCATCCAGAGCAAGCACAAGCATGAGATTTATGGACTCCATATGTTTGTGAGGCTTGCGGAGATCGTGTGCTTCGATGAGCACATGAGTGGGAGCAACACAAACTTGGTCGTTCACATCTGAGGCAAATTCTGCGATTCAAGAAGAAATTCTACAACTCCAGAGATCACTTGCAAGATTTTCAAATGGCTATTGCGTTGTATATTTGAGGGTTACATATGGCTGCCTACAAGAAAAGAAGAGGAGAGTGACTTCCACTAGAAAGCAACGCAATATTACATCTACGAAAGGGCCAGTTATGTCAAAACATCAGGAAAACGATTCCTCAGATATACTGCCCTCTTGACTAGGCTCTTTATGAAGCGCAATCTCTCACACGCAGTGAATATATTTGTTTTAGAGGGAGATGCTGTATCAGTTTTTGAGACTATCAATAAGTGAGGAATGTGATTAATTGAGCTTATAGGGCCAAAGATTGAATTGACATGTGTATGAATCAGACCTGCTTTATTGTAATGGCGTGGACCAATATTGCTATGCATTGAGCATTATTGTAGATTCAATGTTGAGTTGAATTTCTGGGTTGAGCGTTGGGAATGTATATGCCCACAAATAAATCGTGACCAAGGTGTGGTCAAATCCTTGGCGAGAATTTCCATCTCTGTGCTAATGAACCAAAACACTAATCGAAGTGAAGAGATTGCTATTTGAAATAAAATCAAATGCTGTGAACGTTGAGTTCCATTGCTGGATGAGATCAAATGTGCAAGTCAAACAAAACCCTGTTGGTTGAAGATACATGTGAATGTATGGAGAAATATTCGCTGAAGCAGAGGAACGTGGTCATACTTGGGATAGGCGTTTTTTAATAGCTGGCATTGATCGCCTAGTTTTAATCCGAGCTCTTAAGCTGCTAGAGCAACGTGGGAAAATTTGTCTCACGTCCTTGACACCTGGTCCTTCACTTCAGCCAAACATAAATAAAGACACCTGTTACCAGATGAATAGGATTCGATTCCTATTTCCAGACTTTATTCAACGAGATCTGCGCTCCATGTTTATTAGTCATCAAAGGATTTTTAGAGGGACATTGTATTATTTTAGAATAGAAAGTTGTTCTCTTTTCTAATTTATTGTAATTGTTCAAACAGTGCCCGGATTGTGGGTCGATCTGTTGTTTTTGTTTTAGGATAGTTTATAAAAATAATCATTTGTAAAAAGGAGAGAGGGGAGAGTTCTGAGTGCTGAGAGCTGGTGGAGAATAGAGCTTACCATGTACAGTTTTTGGCAGAGAGTTTAATGAAATTACACAGCTCTGACTTCTGAGATTCCTGTGGTATGAAAGTTAGCATAAGTTTTTCTTGTGTTTCATATGTAATCTGTTATGTTTCATTTCACTTCATAATCATTTTTGAGTGAACAAATGAAGTGTTTAGGTAGAATTCATAGTATTATATGCTCTGCCTATAAGTTTGTTCATGTTCAATTTTTCTACTGTTAAAGAGATTAAAGGTATTGTTTGCCCCCTTACTCCACACAGTCTTGCCATCCCATTTTATCTCAATGATGTTTAATTTCTTGCCTACTTGCTAGTCGATAATCTGTGTTAGTCATTATATTTCTCTGCTCAAACTGTGACTTTGCCCATGCAGCCGCAAAAACCCATCATTTTATTAAAAACCTCTTGATCAGTTTACTAGCCTAATATCAAGTGTTACCTTATTGGTCATCTCATTATGAATATTTTACGAGATAGACCGGAGAGAGCCTTCTCCTGCCCCGTAGGGCTAGCTACGAGGCTAAATGGTTGGATGTTGCCTTGAGGTTTGCCTTTTTCAGCCTGAGGTGAAATTTCAAGCACTAACACCCTACACATATATTGTGAGATGGGTCATCGACGATCTAGATATTATAGAAAAAGTTTTTATAATTATGAAGAAGACATTCATAGGATCATTCAAGGCCGAGGATTTGAGGAAAATGTACCATTTTCCACTACCACAAAAAAGGTATGATACTCAAATTGTCCAGAAGTTCATGCATGAGAATGAGAACCCAACGGAGCTTATCAAAGAATGGAGAAGTGACCCAAGTAAACACAAGCTCGAGGACAGGGGTATGTATTCATTAGCTTCTATTGTTGGCCCTTTCTCTCATGTCACTGCCATGATGTGTCGTTCATACGGTTACTCTAATACACAGAAGTTCTCAGAAGAATGGGTACCGTTAATAGAGGTTGCTTCTGATGGTTATATTATGGATTTGGAAAATATCTTGTCTAATAATTTAACTACTCGAATTCACAGTTACAGACATAAGCATAATGTTAACAATAGAACTCCTCCTCCTTTCTTTATGAGTGCCTATGTCATGGACGCTATTTGTTTTTCTTATGATTTTCCATCTATATGATGGAAGTGGATAATTCAATACCCTAACCCCCATCCATGTTTACCTTGATATCTTGTGGGAATCCAAGAATCATTCTCATTTTTATAAAATTTGTCATTAAATTATCCTCCTCATTCAGTAAGAGGTCTTTGGCAGGAAAGCGCCCAGACTCTCTACAGAAGCTAGCAATGATTCAATGTCATTAGAAAGGTGGTTTGAGGAAGAGTCATTTACTTATATTCGAGTGTTTGGAAGTCTTTCCCATCCTCATGTTTTGCCTATTTTTGTCCCTGATAAATTTTTGGCAAGAGAAATTGCATACCAAATAGTTGGGAATGATTTAACTAAAGTGCTCAAGGATGCCAAGAAAACTACATGGCCTTATTTTCTTATTTCTTGTGGTATATATGCATTGGAAAATTTTAGACATGGTCTTGTTGAAATTGACCAAATTAAAGCTTTAAGTTTTCTAACCATCCCAAACAGACAATACGATCCACATGGGGTCGCAACATATGGCATGACACAAGCAAGAAGCAAGAATCAGGCAATTCACAAGCAAGCCTAATAAATTTGACTATTTATTTAAGATAGTTCTAGAGTATTCCATGGTTGAAAAGTTAGCGGCAGATCGACTAACTCCTGAAGAATTGATTGAGTTCAATCAATATTGTAGTCGAAGAATAATCCATTTGCCATAAGTTTTGTTAAGACATTCTCGATAGAATTCTGAAGTTTCAAATACATCAACCTCATCATCAAAGGATCCAATTATTTCTCAATTCTCCAAGATAGCTACCGGAGTTATTGAGAAAACGAAGAAAGTTCAAGAAGAAAATAAATAGGATGAAGTTTGGGAGGATAATCGCATCCTATCAACTGAAGAGACTCGGGATGTAAACACTACAGTCAACAAAGAAACAGTGCAGATTCCACAAACTGAAGGCACAACCTCATTTACTGTTGAGGCTCCTGATAAAAATATTGTTGCTAAAGATTTGGAAATCATCCCAGCATTTCCTACGTCAGAGATAGTTCTAGAAATTGAAGAAATCCCTCCTTTGGATGTGTTTTACAGTCCAAAACATAAAGCAGTTATGAACAGGTCAAGAAGGAAGAGAAAGTTGGAACAGACACGGGCATTAGTCTCAAACGAGACTCCTTTTCAAGTTCTCTGGAAAGGAGCCCAAACAGCCCCTGACGAAGAATTAAACGGACTAAGAGTGCTACTATTGATAAAGCTGCAGAAATTCAACTGCTTATGAAGGAAAAGGAGCAGAGGATTATTTAATTAGAACAAAGTCTCCAGAATGAAAGGAAAGTGATTGAGAAACAAAGGCAAGCAAACCTTGCCGAATTATAGAAAGTTTCAATGACTTGAAACTACAATTGAATTTGAAATCAAAGATAAAGATACACAGGTACAACAGCTACAACAAAAGATTAACCAATTGAAAGAAAATCCATAAATAAATGAAGTTTGAAAAGAAGAAGGAGAACTGGATGCACTCCTTGCTAAACAACAGGTTATCTTTTGTCATAAATTAACTTTAATTCATGTTTTGTGTAAGACTAGTAATTCTTTAGTTAGCCAGTTGTCCGATCTAAAGACATTCAATGAAGAAATTGATGAGAAAATCTCTGAGCATATAGATTGACAAGACAGTGCTAAAGGAAGATCAGTTGATCTTCCTTGAATTGCAGAATCTCAAAAAGATATCGGTTTTGAAGATTGGGACATCATGATGAAGCAAGTAGATATGGCTATCATTAGGGCCAGAAATCTTGCTTCTTATTTCACATAATATATCAAAAATACCTTATTGTAGGCCAATCTAATACAGGAATGCCCAAAGGACACCTTGGTAGATGTCAAGGCTCTTTATGGTAGGAAACATCAAGGAAGAAGGTTGAAGACATCCAAAGTTTATCAAAAGTAAACCTCGAAAGTTATCGTTATTGCTTAGTAAAGCCACATAGTCAATGACTTGTGCTGAGGTGTCTTTCTAATGCAACAACCCAATTCCTTCCAGGACTTAGTGATGCAGTGTTTACGGGGCAGATGCACATGCAACCGATTCATCCCCTCCCAACTGAAGCCAATGATGGATAGATGTGGACTTAAAGAACGAATGAAGAATCATCCTGCAGCACAACCATGAATTTATTTATACAACAAAATGTTATCTTATCTTTGCTTTATCCTTCCTTGGTTTGTTGGAGCTTTTCTGAGGACTTTTATTTTTATTTTTGTTATTTTTGTAATATTAATAGACTATTTAAACCCCTCTCATGTATTTAGAAAGGGGCTCTGAATTTTTGATAGACATCTTTGAACTTGCACTATTGTTTATTCCAAAGTTATCTACTTGAAGAAGCTAAACCGAAAGCTATCTTTTTCATGAGCAGAGTCTTGATGTATCAGGTACTATTATCTTTATATTGTTGCTATGTTTCATTGAGATAGATAGTACATTTCTTATAAGTTGTTTCATTATATGAATGTCTTTCCAAACAGTCAAACATTGTCACTATTGATGTGTAGGATTGTATCATTTGTGATTGTATATGAAATAACGAGATCTTATATGTGAATAGTTTTAACCAACTCAATTAATTAACTATTCAATTAATTTAGTTTATCTTATCTTTTTTCTTTCCATAAAGCATTTAATGATCTATACTGTCGCATGCTTTGTGAAATATTTTTATGAATCATATGTAAAGAGATATTATCCTGGGAGATACGTAGAATAAGTTTATTTATTAATATCATCTTTTCTTTTAAATCACTCCATTATTCTCATTTTATTTCCATTATTCATTTATATTTCTTTAATTAGAAACTGGTCCCTTTATCCCTAGTCAGAACCACCAATTCCAACGGAAACAGAGTTTTCTTAAGTTCCCAACTGGGTGGTATTCCCTGATGTTGAGGCAAAGATTTTCTAGCCTTCAACATGACCTTATGATAGTGATATGTGGTAAGTGTCCTTATGACAGTGTCGGTGGCAATGAAACTTGACAATGATATGATTTGAGACATGGATATGTGATACTTGCGACAATGATTTCAAATGTCATGTGGAGGGCTTGTGAAGGCCTCCTTGACAAATATGTTTGCTTCCATATTTTGAGGGTTGGCTGTAGGAGGCCTAATGTGTTTGATACTAGAAAATTTTGTCTCATTACTATTCTACATTGTATCTTAGTTAAACATATGATGAATATCTAAGAAGAAGAAGAATTGATTATGGGTTTCCCCCTTATGGGATTTTGCCATGGTCTCTGACCAAAATCCTAGTGTCTCTATTGTGTATGTTTTTCTTCTATTATTCCTTCTATTTCATTGCATTGTTGATGTTCTCTCTATATAACTTCTTATGATGATATGGATTAAATGTAATGTGTAAATTGTTGAAAAAGTTTAAAAATGCGATTATCTACAGCAAATAACTATCTAGCCCTAAAATTTAACTTTTTTTGGGAGGTTGAACTTCAGCCTAAGCAGATCAAGCAAGAATGAGTTTGTTGGGCTTGACAGGAGGGTTGCTTGACCAGGTTTGACCATTGTATTGTTGGTCAGTTTGAGCTTCATATTTGACTAGCAAAATTAGGTGTATCTCTTGTTGAACTAAAGAATTTCTCTAAGGAAAAGATTGTTGGGTTTTTCCCCCAAGTCGGTTTTCCCAGCATAAATATTGTGTTATTTGTGTGCATTGTGATCTCTACTGTCCTTGTGAATTTATGGTTGAATTTCTAAAATATAATTGCTTTGAGATAAATTAGAAGTGCTAAAAGAATATCTACATCATTAGAAGTAATTATTAGTTTCAAAAATTAGTGCTTGTATCTATTGCACTTGAAAAATTAACAATTCCATGATGCTTTCAATCAAATATGGGAAATTGTTAAACACAAGATGAAATTATTAGCCAAATTCCAAGAGGCTAAAAAATGGAGAATGATAGTGTCAAGGATTCCGCTCATATATTTTATCAATTTCTTAAGCAAGTGCCCCAAATCTATAAGCCCATTGACGAAACAATCCAAGCACTCTATGTTGATGCCTTCCATGGGAGTTTCTCCCATGCCTTAAAAGACAAGGAACCCAAAACTATTGAGCAAGCCAAAGCTTATGCTATAACAATTGAACACAACTTAACAACATCCAAAGTTTACTTGCTATCTTATTCCAGAGTCAATGTTGAGGTCAAACCTAAACCTTCCACTCAAGTTGACCCATATTTTCATGCCTTTGCCCAAAAATTCCATAAATAGACTAATGAGCTTATGCAGGGACAACTTTCCATGATGAATAGGATGACCATCTTGGATAAGGAAATAACTTTGTATCCAAATTACCCTCCCACGCCTCAATATATCAATGAGAGGGCCCCAAGAAAGCATCCAAATTGAAGTGGTGGCAAGCGTTTTCCTCAACAAAGTGTACCTAATACCCTCACCCTACTAACATAATAAATTAGGAAGGATTTCCTGGTGTCAACTTTGTAATAATTTCCATATTGAAAAAGAATGTCCTCATTATCACAGTGAGACGAAAGGTACCCTTGAGCATTTAAACCCAAAAATTGACTTCAATCCCTTAATTGTCTTGTCATATAGAAGCTTTCATCTTACTCAACTACAACATGAAGAAATGACTAAAGGGCATGTTAAGAACATTGATGAGCACATTAATGTTGTTGAGGCTAGGGGTAGATTTAAAGGGTTACAATATACTATGAAAAACAATCAGCCAAAAAACCCTAAGGAAAGAAATAGTGATGCCCCACCAAAGGATTGGACCAAGGCACCTTTACCCTCTAGCAAGAGCAATCCTAAACCTACTCATCACCATAAGAGCAATGAGATATAATTGGATGTATATTTGGAAAACATGTTAACCAAAGTAAATGCATTTGTTTGTATCTTGCTATTGGTCAAGCTTGAACCCTAAAGAGGTCTAAGGAGAGTCTCGACCTTGATGAGGAACATGAAGATCCTCTTGTAATATTGCAAAACATGTATTACAATCAAAAGAATGGAATACATGCACCTTTCTTGTTGTCATTAGTGGTCAATAATCTAATATTACATTATTGCATGCTTGACTCTAGAGACTTTACAAATGTAGTGCCTTTAAGGGTCATGAATCAATTCGAATAAATCATTAGGCCCTTTAGAAATCTATGCAGATTTGAATCAACATCTATTCACATCCATGGTTTGATTAAAGATGTCAAATTTTCCCTAGTTGTTGACCTTATAAAGATGTTTTCATGGACATAGTAGTTATCGATGTCCTTGATGCCTAGGGTATGCTCTTATCAAGAAAAATGTTAGCCACTATTGGTGGGAATCTATTTGAGCCTTTCTTCTTGAATTTTCTCTTCTTAGGTTCATCTTCATCAAAATCATCATTGTCTTGTTTAGAGAGGAACTTCTTTTTATTTGAACCTTTTGTTTTCAATGTCCTTTTCGGTTCATCTTCATCGTCATTGTCATCCTTGAAATGACACTTTGCAACATAACGTCCTATTTTTCCACATTTAAAACAAATGAGAGGGTACTTACCTTTGAGTTTGGATACTTTCTTCAGCTTCTTGAAAAATTGCGCCAATTATGTTTCAATATCAAAATCATCCTTGTTGCAACAGTCACAACTCTCCCAATTTCTTGATGTTTTTGATGCCTTACAAGAAGATTCCTTTTGAATTGAATTTCCTAACCTCATCTTGTATGTTGTGAGGATTCCATCACGTTCATCCATTGATAGAGAGTCCAAATTTTCCAATTCCTCTATGGCACATACCTTGGCATCAAAACAATCTAGAACGGATCTCAAGACTTTCTGGACAATCATCTTTTCATTGAATTTTTCACCTAGTCCTTTGAGAGAGTTGACTACCTCATCTACTCAGAGAAAGTAAGCATCAATACCTTCTTCAGCATTCATTTGAGACTTTCAAACTATCTTATATAGGTTTGAAGCTTTACCTTTTTGGCCTTGTCATCTCCTTCATAAATATTGACAAGCTTGTCCCACGTCTCTTTAACTATTATAATACTCATAACTTTAGTGAATTTTGAATCTGATAGACTAGTTGTTATAGAATTCAAAGCCTTTGCATTTGACACATATACTTTCTTCCCATCCAAATATGTTGGAAGAGGAGATGGCATCTTGTATCCATCTGTGACAAATTAACAAATGAATCCAAGAGACATTAAGTAGAATTCCGTTCTAACTTTCCAAAAGGTAAAATTTGTTCCATCAAATTGGGGGAACTTACCATCTTTACTGGTCATTACGATTCAAAAATCCTTTTTCCAGCTATCAGGTTGATCTTGAAGAACATAGCTCTAATACCAATTCTAGGAAACACTGATAGGGGAGGTGCATGCGTATTTCTTTCAATTGTTATATTATGTCAGTTTATATTTTTATCACAAGATAAACAAGAACTCAAGAATTTAAACAAAAGTAATTTTATTAACAAGATAATGGGTACTCCAATCCTTTTTTACAATAAATCAAGCTCCAATATATACAACAAAATCCTTGATCTTTTCAAGGATTCAACCTTAAACAAATCCAAGCTCCAACTTGGCCAAATTGACGAATCCAATCCTCTCAACAATTATGAGCTCACTTGGTCTACTTGAGGACTCCAATCCCCTCAACAACTCCAACCTCCAACTTGGTCAAACCAAAACTTTGGAAGAAATACTTACTTCAAAAATGTCCTAAATACTTCAACAATGCTCCAAAGGTATCTTCAACAATGCTTAAAAAATAGTCAAGAATGTATGCTCCAAGAAGTGGCTAAAGTCTAATTCCAACAAGTTTTCAATGAGGTTGCTTCAAGTATGCTCAATAGGTCTTCTAAAAGTTGCTCCAATAAATTTTATACCAAGATTGCGATGCTTGTTTTAGGCCATAAAAAGATTTGATAAGTTTACAACAAAACCTTCTGGTTTAGCCATGAAGACATTCCCTTTCATGTTTCCATTCAAAAAAGCAATATTCACGTCCATTTGATGAAATTTCCATCCATTATGAGTTGTTTCCAAAGAAAAGAGAGTTTGAATGGTGGCCCCCATTTTGTTATGGGGGGAAATGTCTCTTCATAATCAAAATATTTTTGTGCAAATCCTTTTGCCATGAGCCTTCCTTTTTGCATGTCAAGTGAGCCATCTAATTTGTACTTGTATACTCACTTGCAACGAATTGGTTTGGTTCCAAATGGAGGGTCCACCAACTTCCATGTTCCATTCTTTATTAGAGCATCATATTTTATCTGCATTTCTTCTTTCCATTCATAATGAGAAGCAACTTCTTTAAAGGAAGTTGATTCAAAAGTTAGTAGATAAATTCAGTTCACAATCATATGAAACATCCATATCATCTTACATCAATTGAATCAAAATTATCTAAATCACCTCCATCTTATATGGTGGACCCTATGGTTCTTGTCTTTCCAACCTCATTGGTATATTGAACACTTTCAAGTGTTTTCATGAGCCATTTTGAGGGACCTTCTGAGATGGTCTAAGTTGTTGCACTAATCGAGATGAGGCCACATCAATATTCCAATCCTCTCAATCAAATCACTCAAAGGGTCTTTATGATCTGAAAAAAGTGGTTGAAACTTCATGAGGGGGAGACAGTTCTTTAGAAGGAAATTCTAGAGATTGTGTAACCACCCCATCCCACATTTACCTACTTTCACAAGCTCTTCAAAGTAAACATGAGCTGAGAGTTACTATGACATGACCCAACATCCAAGTTTCAGTGATGGAAGTGAGGTCTACTACCAGAAACACACTGACACCTCCCAAGAGCATCACATCACCCAGATACCAGACAAC
>APFE030792793.1:3836-37437 GCA_000404065.3 Pinus taeda
ATAAGGATAGACTGTGACAGCCAAAGTGCAATTTTCTTGGCAAAGAACCTTGCTTACCATTCAAAGACAAAGCACATTAATGTTCAGTATCACTTTGTGAGGGATATGATATAAGACAAAAAGGTGTTGCTGGTAAAGGTGGACACTTTGAAGAATACTGCTGATGCATTGACAAAATTTGTGAGCTTTGAGAATTTCTCCTGGTGTAGAGAAACAATGGGCATTTCAGGGCTAGAACAATGACTAAGCTCTCCTGTGACCCCCTATGGAAAGAAACAACAAGTGGGAGAATGTTGGGTTGTGTTATATTCTTTCTACGACTAACCTACATAGTGAACCAGGGGGTTAGTGGGGTGGCGGAGGCCCCCCCTTTGTTGTGCCAATTGCGCAACGGGAGGGTGGTAGCCCCCCTTGTTCGGGGGGTCTGAGGGGGGCGGGTAGCTTCCCTCTACGTGGTTCGGGGCAGCACCTCAGGATTTTTTTTTTTATGGACCCTATATTAGGTTGGGCGGACCTACATATGGTTTTCAGTCCATGGTTTTGGACGCGATGGTTTTCGGTCCGTGGTTTTGAACGCGATGGTTTTCGGTCCATGGTATTGGATGCTTTGGCATCTATAAATATGTGTTGTAATATTGAAAGGAACACAATGAAAAATCAAGCTAATAGTCCCGATTTTGGGATCCAGGGGAAAATCTCTGTGTATATGTGTTTTATGTGTTATGCTTTTGCATTGTTTATTTTCTGTGTTTTAAAATTCGTATGCAGGTAATTTCTGTAAGGGGTTAAAACTGACAAAAACTTCGGACCTCTGTAACATTTGTGGGCTCAGGCCATTTGATAATCGCATATACTTTAGAGGGATCTATTTTCAATTACCCATTACCGACTATGTGACCTAAATAAACCGGAGAGGTCTTCCCAAACTCACACTTTGACAGTTTTTTTTTTTGTTTTGTTTGGTTTTTGGTTTTGTTTTGTTTTGTTTTTTGTTTTTTTGTTTTTGTTTTTGTTTGTTCATTTATTTAATCAAGCACTTTATTCACATGACATACATGTTCCTCCCATGTCCTACTATAAACAAGAATATCGTCTAGATATACAAGCACAAAGTTATCAAGAAAAGGCCTAAACAAATCATTCATTACCCTCATAAATGTGGCCAGAGCATTGCATAGTCTGAATGGAATCACCATCCATTCAAACAACCGCTGTTTGGTTTTGAACGCTGTCTTCCAAATGTCTTGTTCTACAACTCTAACCTTGTGATATCCACTACGCAAATCCAATTTTGTAAAATAGACAACATTTTTCAACTGATTTAATAGTTCATCAATGCGAGGGAGAGGGTATCGATTCTTCACTGTAATTTTGTTTAGCACCCTGTAGTATACACACATTCTCCATGTGTCGTCTTTCTTTGGCACCAACATGATCAGCTAGTTGCACAGAGAAGAACTTGGTCTAATGACCCCTTGATTTAGCAACTCCTGCACCTATTTTTTGATCTCCTCCATCTCGATAGATGCCATCCTGTATGTGAGAATATTCGGTAAAGCAACATCCTACTATAAATGGATCTCATGTTGGATTTCCTGTTTTGGGGGCAATCCTCTCAGTTCCTAAAACAGTCTATCAGAGTCAGTAATAATTTCAAACAATTCTTTCTTATGATTAGGATCACAACCTTTAAAAGCGTCAACTGTCTCGACCTCTTTCACTCTCACCACCATGAGTAGGCACCCTTTGTTGGAATTAACAAGTTGTAATTTGTCATGCACTTACAAAGCTAGCACTAACTTTTGTATGATGATCTCTGACTATATATTCTACCCCATCTGTTGGCCCTCATTTTTGATCCAATTTTGCTTAAGAAAACATGCTTAACTTCTATATTATCCATCCATTTGCCATGATATACACCCCATTTTGATGTATTTATGCATATTGAGGCATATAAATTTAGTTTTTCAATTTTTAGATGTTTTTATGAAAATTGAATTTTAAGTGCAATTTTTGGACATAATCAGAAATTCTCGTAATGGCTTCATGGATGTCATATTTGTAGGACACTTGGGCACGATCTTAGCACATTTCTAGAAATCTTGGGAACTAGGATTGAACTAACTCCTATTGGTTTGGTCAAAACAAGCTTAAACATGCCCAGTCAAAGCTGGTCAAACATGACTAGTCATTTAGGAAATCCCTAGGGAATAGGGCAATTTTATGATTTCATGGTATTTTCTATATTTTTAGTGATAGGATGGATGAGTTCGACTTGGATAGATGGGATATGTGTAGATATAGTTGTTAGAGAAATTTTAGATCAGTTTGTTTTATATTTTTATATTTAAGCCAAAATATTGAAGGCTTATGATATGTAGAATTTGTATAATTTCATATTGAGACTTCTGAATACTTTGAGTTAATTTGAGGAACCTGTTCTATCTTCATTTTGCTATTAAATGGTGTGGATGATTGGCTGAGTTTGTAGTAGCTGATAGTCTCTTCAAGTGTGCAAGGCAAGGGTGGAGGGCCCCCAGTGCAAGCTAAGTACACTTCATGGTTAATCTAGTTTGATTTTCATAAACTAGTTTTTCTTTAGATTTGTTTACTTGATTTGATATGTTTTTTGATGAATCTTGGTTTATTTATCATCTTTATATGAAGGGAAAACCCAGTGTTCAAGTTGAACCCTCCTTCTATTAGATTAATGAATAAAAACTAAAATTCATCTTTCTTGCTTTCAAGTAGTTTTCTGAATTTGTAATTTTCTAAAAATGGCATTAATGATGAATGAATTTGTGATGAAGAACAACAAGGACCTCCTTCGTTAGGAGCCTATTCCGTTAGTTTTTTATGCATCTTAAGCTATTGTCTATTAATGGTTTTTGATTTCTGTTCATAAAGTAGTATTCTAGAAGAAGGACAAATCTGGTTCTCCTAAGTTAGGAGCCACTCCTATTTATTACATAATGAATTAGAAATTACTTAGTTTAATTTTATATTTGTAATATGCACTTCTAATTAGTTTATAATTGCGTTTCCTTTAGTTTCCATAACTTATCTTCTAAAAGCCGATTATAGTTGATATCCATACATTTTGGAATGCTTCTAAGTTCTACAAACCTAGATTGATAATGAAATACTTGTTTTAATTTACTCTATAAATTAGCCCAACATCGTCCTTCGTGAGGTGGTATTTATTTTCATGCCGAAAGAAAACTATGTTTTTGTCATATAGAAATGGACTTCCCAAGATAATTCCACAGATATCCAAAGGCACAACATCTAACTCTACCTCATCAACTAATTTGGAAGCAACAACAAATTTGGCCCTACACTGCTTGGTTACTTGTATTTTTTCTTTATTTCTTACCCAACTAGACGGGTATGGACTCAGATGAGGCTTAGTTTAGAGGCCTAAATTTTTCACTAAGGACTTTGAGATTAAATTTGCTTGGGAACCTGAATCGAACAAAGTTTCCACCTTTATGTGTTTTATAATAACCCTAATGTGGAACAATTCAATTCTCTTTCGCTCATTACTTACAGGCTCATTCAAAGAACTAGTAATTGCATTCAAATTAGAATTATTAACAGAAAGAGTACCTCTTGCACCCACAACTACGAACAATGTCTCGTCGCCAGAATCTGATTCGAGGTCCTGTTGTGTTCTTGCCACTTTCTTCTGCTTGCCCTTTCCGCTGGATCTCTTCCGTCTCAGCTCCAGACATAGCTTCCAACAATGGTCCTCATCACGACCTTCCCTCTTGCAATGCGTGAAAGATGGTGTTTCTCCATCTTCTTTCTTGGTTGCGGCAGTCTTCTTATCCTTCCCCTTGCCTTTCTTCTGGCATTTGCCATTCTAGGGTTTGAACACTGTTTTCTTGGCTTGATCATCTCTATCATTCTTGCCTCAGCTTTCAAGATTAATGGCCTTTACACTAGTTGCATCAATAATAGTAGGCTTGAACAATAACTGTGAGTGTCTTATGTAACTATGTAGCGCACCAACATACTTAGTTACAGTCTCGGGCATATCTAATGAGATGCCCAAATTCAATGTTTGTTTCTGAAATTCTTCAGTGAAGCTTTGCACATTTTAGCCTTTACCTTACCTTATATATTTCCATTCTATTAGTACCTTTTATTTATAACCCAAAGGATAAAATTGGTCTTTCTATGCAGAAATAAAACTGGACCAAGAGGAAAGAAGGTTACTTGACTTTTCGCTGCCCTTCTACAACTTGCTCTCCCCCCAAATGAGAGCAGTGCCACTCTGATCCAGATTTAAACATGAATGCAAAAAATAATATATATAACCATAAATATAGAGATGAAATAGAAATAACACTTCATTCCATTAGTATCAAATACTGAAATATGCTTACAAACAAAATGGAAATAAGACTAGCTCGGGTGATGGTAGCTTATCTATGAGAAGAGATGTGGCAGATACATGCCTTTGAACTGTGTTACAATGAGGCTCAAGGCCTATTTATTATTCAGAAATAATGGAAAACCCTCAACATCCAAAAAAATAACCCTGGGAGATGAAGCGGCAAACTATGGGCCTCGTTTGGGTAAATTGGTACATCAATTTCCCGGGGTTGTAACTTTGGCATACGATTTCCATTTGACGCACACAATACCTTGTTAGAAATATCTATATGTGGACTGCAACTTTTGAATGACCAACAACAATTTATGCCCCATGGTACCATTTTTCCCAAAAAACATCATTTAGGGCCTCAAAACGGCTCCGAAAGTTCTAGCCCCGAAAAACTGCCAAAAAATAGAAAATTGTGCTACAATTAAGGAAATGAAAAACTAAAAGAAAAAATGGTCGGGGTCCAAGTGGAATAGGTGGGTGGCCACCAATATCCACCTCGATCATTCCTCCCCCCTTAGGAAACAATGATCCCCATTGCATTGAGTTCCTGCATGAGATGAGGAAACTTATGTTGAACTTGGTCCCTGGTGAGCCACTTGCCCTGGTGAAGGAGTTGGCTTGCTTTGACAACTCGATATAGTTGGCTCCTTTGCTGTCGGGTGTTCTTGATTTGCGTGTCCATGATCTGATCAGTTGTGGCTTGTTCCATGCAGTCTAGATTTAACTCTGTAGGTGTTAGTTGTTCTGCAATGTCTGATGTATCCAACAACGATGGGAAGTATGGTCGAAGGCGGTCCATATTGAACACTAGGTGCAGTCCAAGGAATGGGTGAATGCTGAGCTCAAATTCTTTGTCTCCCACAACCTTGGTAATGGTGTAAAGACCATATCAGAGTGGTATGAATTTCTGATAGGCTTTGTTAAGGTGTTCCTTCTACAAATGAAACCAGATTTTGTCGCCCACTTGAAACCTATGTGGCATGCGCTGTTGATCACGTTGTTGTTTGTACTTGGAATTTGACTTCTCTAGAATTTCATGGACATGTTGGTAGATGTGTTGGATGTGCTTAATGAAGTCATTTTCCTTATAGGCTTCAGACTGGACATGAGCCGAATCTTCCTGAGTAGCTATAAATGGTATGGCCACATCAATAGGACATAATGGCTGGAAACCCAAGCCCACCTACAAAGGGATGTGGCCAGTGGAGCTGTGGAGAGCCCGATTATAGCTGTGCTGGACATAGGGGAGGATCTCATCCCATGTGCATGTATGCTTGGGTTGTACATGCGCAAAATGTGTATGATCATCCTATTGACGACCTCTGTCTAGCCATTAGTTTGGGGATGGAAAGCTGTCGACTTAGTGAGCTTGGTGTCCGGCATCAACCAAAGACTAGACCAAAATGTACAGAGGAACTTGCTGTCTCAATCTCAAATGATAGATTGTGGGATCCTAAAGTATACCCACACTCGTTCAAAGAAGAGTTTATCAATGGCTTCTGCTGTGATATTCTTCTTGCATGCTGCCATAATGGCCATCTTCGAGAATCTATTGACGAAAACAAAAACACATTCGTTGCCATGCTTAGTAGAAGGAAGGTCCAACATGTAATCCATGGAGATGGATTCCCAAGGTAGACCAGGGGTATTCATCAGAGTATAGAGTCACTGATTCTTGATGGTCGATTTGACAATGACATAGGCAGTGCAGGCTTTGATGTAATTCCCGATGTCATGTTGAAGATTCAGCCAATAGAAATAGTTTTGCAATACTCCCACCATTTTCTCGACTGCGAAATGCCCAACAACCCGGCTGTAGTGTGCTTCCCAAATCATCTTGGCATGCTCTCTTGAAGGAACACAAAGGTGTCCCAAGTGGCATAACAAGGAATCATGGAGGTAAAAATCTGGAACTTGCTGACCCTCCAAGAGCGTCTGTTATGTGTGGCCGAATTCTGGATCACTTTTGTAGAGGAGTGGCCAATTAGAAGTTTTGTGCCCATAAGATTCGAGCACGATGGTTAACGTCATGATCGGTGGTAGGCTGAGGTAGTCTGCAAAACATTATTGGTGCTGCCCTTCTTGTACTTGATATTCAAATGGAACTGTTGCAGGTATGTGGACCACTTTTGATGGTGATCATTTTGCAACTTCCCTTTCATCTGTATGAACTGTAGGGGTTGGTGGTCTTTGTGGATGACCGTTTCCTTCCCTAAAATGTAATGATTCCATTGTCAGCAGGCCAATACAATGGAATACATCTCTTTGTCATAAGTGGGATAGTTCTAGACTGTGTCTGAAAGTGTCTCACTGTGATATGCCACTGGATGCCCCTTTTTAGTAAGGACTGCCCCAATAGCATAGTCAGAGGCATCTGTCTCGATCTCAAATGGTTGTTGCAAGTTTGGTAATGTGACCACTAGTGCATAGCAGAGGCGTGTTTCAACTTTGCGAATGCCTTCTATTGAGATTCCAACCAAAATAATTTTGCTTTCGCTCCTCCCTTGGTGACTTGACTCAAGGGCCAAGTGATATGAGAGAACCCCAACATGAACCTGTGGTAGAAATTGGCAAGACCCAGAAAGCTGCGGAGCTCTGTCATAGTGTTTGGGGCTGGCCAATCTCAAATGACTCGGATCTTGGCTGGATCCACATGCCCCCCTTATTCATCAATAATGTATCCTAGATACTTAACCTGGATCATGCCAAAAGTGCATTTCTCAAAATTGGCACACAACTTGTTTTGTTATAGTGTTTGGAGAACCCGTCGGATGTGGTGGGATTCCTCTTGCCAACTTTGGCTGAAGATCAGGATGTCATCCAAGTATATCACTACAAATGAGTTGGTGAATGGCCACAAGATGTCATCCATCAACCTCATGAAGGTTGTAGGAGCATTCCTCAACTCGAAAGGCATAACCAACCATTTGAAAAGGCCCTCCTTGGCTTTGAAGGTAGTCTTCCATACATTAGAGGGTTCAATTGGTACCTGGTGATATCCGAACTTCAAGTCGATCTTGATAAAATATTCCCCCCCTTTAGTTGGTCCAGAAGGTCATCAATCTATGGGATCGAGTACCTATTCTAGAACAATGATCTTGTTTAGCTCCTGATAGTCAATACAGAGTCTTCACATCCCATCCTTCTTCTGCACCAACACGATCGGGCTCCCACATGGCGATGGACTCGGTCGGATGTGACATTTCTGCAGTAGCTTCTGAATTTGCCTCTTGATTTCATCATTCTCTAGAATGGAGTACCGATAGATTGGTCCATTAGGCAATGACACACTTGGGTTAGATCGATGGAGTGCTTGACCCGACAGTGCAGAGGCACCCCTGTGGGGGAGGTGAAGATGTCTTCGTACTCCTCCACGACCTTGTCCCTCTGTTTTTGTCATGTGGAGGGGCCCTGTCTGGAGGTCGTGGCCACCGTCTTCTTTTTTCCCTGAGGGCATATCATTAGGAAAAAAAATTGTGGTTTTGGAAATGAGCTTACTGCATTGTTTTGCAGTAACCAAAGAGATGGTGGTAGGCAGTGCTACCTCCGGTATCCTATACAACTTATTTTCCAATGTAACAATAATAGCACGAGGACTTGACTCATACACAACATGTTGCTTCCACAAGTATGGTTGGACTAATAATACATCACAAACATTAAGGGGAACAACGTCACATAATATCTCATTCGTGAAGGGCTTGATGTTGTATGGAAGGCGACACTGTTGGCTCACGTGAAGATCTCGTACTTGGTGAAGCCACCTGATGGTGTATGGTTGTGGATGTGTTGTGGTCGGTAAGCCTAACCACTTCACGACCTTTACTGAAATGAGTTTCTTTTGCTCCTGCTATTGGCAATGAACTGTAGCGAGGAACCCTTTACTCACATATGGGAGTGGAAGAGGCGCTCCTCCTCCTCTGGATCTTTGGGTTCCTCATTATGGATATTCGTGGTGGAAACAGTGGTGTTAGGCTCTGCATTGATAATTTTCTTCCCTTTGTCATTCCCCTTGTCGGGTTCTGACTCAGAGTCAAAACATGCATATGATTCTGAAGCCTTCAACTCGGCCAACAGTGACTACTTGGCCCGACACTCACTTGTGTTGTGAGTGGAGGTCTTATGGAACTTACACCACTTTCCCATGTCCTTCTTTGGTTTCATGGTGTTGTTATTTGCTTGCAACTTTGGCGGGTTGTTCTGGGTCACCCCACCTTGGATTTGTCCTTTGTTCTGTGGTTTGGGGGAACCTTTCTCTTCCTTTAGATTAATAGATTGAAAGTATCGCTTCTTTTCTTTAAACTTTTGCTTGATCTTGACAGCATATCGGTATGCTGTGGCCAGCGAGGATATGTCCAAGAACTCCATGTTGTCCTGGATGTACCTGTATAGGCAGCCATGGTACTTGAGTACCAAATGCTTCTCTGAATCCTTGACACCAACTTCGTGTGAAGGGCATGAAAAAAAGTGATAAACTCCGACACATCTTGGTCCCTTCCCCGCCGCAGCGTGGTCCACTTTATGTATTTTTCCTCATAGCTCCCGATAGGGTGGTACTGCTCCTTGATGGCATCTCAGAATGAATTCCAAGTGGATGCTGCTGAAAACAATGATGTTGTACTTTCATCCTTCTGATCACAGTAGGTTTTCCACCAGTCCTTGATGCGGGGGGTGACTTTGAGAAGAGCAAAAGTAATCTTTTCTCAGCTAGAAAAAGAATGAACAAAAAAATAACCTTCTAGTAGCTTTAACCATTTATCTATGGAGTCTGCATCTATTTCACCCTCAAATATGGGAATGTCAAATTTTACTTGTACCTTAAGAGGAGTGGAGCCCCCAACGTGGCTGCTGGATGTGGATGCGCTGCCAGTTGGTAACTATTGAAGGATCTGGGCAAAATTATCCATCATCGCGTTCCTTTATTTCTTGAGGGCCTCCTCAAGCAATATTTTGATAGCAAATCCTACTCCCTCGTCTTTCTTTTCTTCCCCCATGGACAACCATCGGGGTCTGAGAGGTTGAACCTTAGGGGTATGGGGAGAAAAATCAAAGAAGAGGCTATTAGAAATTTAATAAGAATAGAAGCCCCAGACATACTCCTGGAACTGTAGGGGTATGGGGAGAAAAATCAAAGAAGAGGCTATTAGAAATTTAATAAGAATAGAAGCCCCAGACATACTCCTTCTCGAGGAGACTAAGATGGAGGATTCAGACTTCCTCCACTCAAGTAAAAAACTTTGGAATAAGAGCAAAGTAGCAGCTGTCTCAGCCCGAGGAGCCTCAGGAGGGTTGGGAACTCTTTGGAACGATAGCAAGTTTTGGCTAATAACTGGGATTTCAAATACCCACTGGTTGATGCTAAAGATGCAACATTTAGTTACTAAAGAAACCTTTTGCCTCTTCAATGTTTATGTGCTAGTCAATGATAGAGAAAAAAAGACATGCTGGGACTCAATAAGAAATCAAGTAGATCTGGGCAATCTAGAAAACACCATTATCACAGGAGATCTAAACCTCACGCTGCACTCCTTAGAAAAGCGTGGAGGAAGCATTGTGCGAGACCCGGGAAGGGAATGGGTAGAGGATCTCCTGCAAGATTGGGATCTGTTAGATATCAAGCCTGTTTCTGGTAAGTACACGTGGTCAAATAAAATAATAATGCATGGTCATATTGTAGCAAGGCTAGATAGATTTATTGTTCAAAGTTCCTTCCTTTTGCTTGGTTTAGACGCTAGTATGCATATCCTTCCTTGTAGCACCTCTGATCACAACCATATCAAGCTGATTCTCCGGGCTCACTCTGATCTTGGCCCCATCCCCTTCAAGTTCAGCCCTCTTTGGATCAAGGAACCCAACTTTTTGTAGATAGTCAAGGAAAATTGGTCCCAACCAGTAAACAGTTCTCCATTCTACATATGGGAAGAAAAACTCAGAAGAGTGAAATCTGCCCTAAAGTGCTGGGCCAAAACTCATCCCAACCCAGCAACTGAAAGGAAAAAGATCCAAAGTCAACTAGATGCCCACCATCTGCTCTCGGAGGAGGCATACATGTCTAAAGAAATTCTTGACAAAGAGGTCCAACTCCAACAGCAATATCATAAAGCCTGCCTGGACAAAGAGGAAACATGGAGGATTAAATCTCGCTACCTTTGGCTCAAAGCAGGAGATAGAAACTCTTCATATTTCCACAAACAAACTCAAGCCAGAAAAAGTTTCAACTACATAGCTGAAATTAAAGAAGAGTCTATTATCCACAAAGACTTTTTAGGCATCAAGCAAGCAGCGTTTCTCCACTTCCAAAACCTATACAACGAAGAGGTGAATGCGACTCAAAACTCTTGTCTTCTAAACGGGGTTCCCCCTTCAATCTCAGCTGAGATGAATCACCATCTAGAAGACAAAGTCACCATGGATGAGGTTAAAAGCGCTCTCTTTGCCATGGACCCAGATAAAGCCCCAGGTCCTGATGGCTTCTCTGCTAGGTTTCTCCATTCCTGCTGGCACATTGTGGGAAAAGATCTCTATAAAATGGTTCAAAAATCGCAAGCCTGTCAGAAAATTGGAGGAAGCAGAAATTCCTCGTTCCTTGCTCTTATCCCTAAGGAGAAGGGCGCCAACTCCTTCAACAGATTTCGTCCCATATCTCTCTGTAACATTGGCTATAAACTGATCACCAAAATCATTGCTAATAGGCTGAAGTACATTCTCCCTAAAATCATTCCAGAGAATCAAGGGGGCTTCATTCATTGAAGACAGCTGGTGGACAACTTCATTTTAGTTCAAGAGGCAATCCTCTCAATACAACAGTGTAAGGAAAAAGGTATGGCAATCAAACTGGACTTAGCAAATGCTTTCGATCGTGTTAGACATAGCTTTCTATTGAATGTTTTGCAAAAAATTGGATTTGGAGAGAGCTTTATAAACTGGATCTGGGCTTGCATCTTGGAACCATGGATAGCTCCTCTTGTTAATGGCAGAGCTGCCCCCTGTCCCCTCTGCTGTTTGTTATTCAAGCCTCTGTTCTCAGCTTTCATTTAAATAAAAAAATGCAAGAGCAGGAGATTCCAGGGATTTGCATTGCGAGGGGAGTACAGAACATAAACCATGCCCTGTTTGCAGACAATACCCTACTTCTTGGGGTTGCTTCAATCCACTCTGCCAACCGATTCAAAGAGGCTCTTGATGAGTTTTGCATGAGGTCTAGAAGTAGTCTCAACAAGGGAAAGTGTCACATCTACTGTTGGAATACCACGCCCTCTCTGCTAAATTCCATTGCCAGATTCTTAGGATTTGCTGCCTCCTCAGTATGGACCTCGTTTAAGTACCTTGGGCTTCCTATCTTTCTCAAGTGTGCCTATAGTAGGGATTGGCTTCCACAAATAGAAAAATTCAAGATCAAACTCTAGGCATGGGGATATAACTGGCTAAATATTGCAGGCAAGTCAGTTCTTATCAAAGCCGTCCTCTGTAGTCTCCCCTTATTTCAGTTCTTAGTGCTCCTAGCTCCAGTCGACATTCTTCAGAAAATGGACCAGCACATTCGAAATTTCTTCTGGAAGGGGGGCAAACAAAACGAGAGGAAAATCCCTCTTGTCAATTGGGAGATAGTCCTCAAGCCTCAGATGGAGGGAGGTCTAAATTTCAAGAAACTACCCCTGCAGAGCATTGCCATGGGAGCCAAGTTTCTCTAGAAAATCATTGCACCCAAGCCTGGCTGGGGCCAGCTAGCGCTTTGGAGGAAATAATTCAAAGGTGAGAGGACAAGATGTCTGGATGGGCCTCTCCCCCAAGGCACCTCTTCATTTGCTAGACTCTGCTCCAAAGCTGTCCCTCTAATCCGCTCCAAGGCCTACTAGATCCCTGGAAATGGGAAAAAATTAATATCTGGATAGATCGCATCATGGATCGTGATCTGATCGGTGACTGCCCCTTTGTGAAGGCACTGAGATATTGGCTAACAAATTCAGGTAAATCCACACTGTGGGATATTTCCACGTGGGAAGGGATGCGTTGGGCTGGATGGAGCTTCATTGATCTACCTTCGAATCTCCTTCAGAACTCCATCTGCCTCCGCGTCATTCTAAATGGAGCTGCCCCCTCGCACATCCGCAGAAAATACAGGCATGGCTGGGGATCTTTAACTGCGGGTTACACTGTTTCCCAACGCTACACGAATCTCGCTTCAATTCCAAACGTCCCTCTTGATCCGGCTCCATGGAAGATAGTTTGGGACATCCCATCGCTGCCCAAGATCGACATGTTTAGTTGGCTCCTATGCCATAGAAAAATTCTCATTGACGACAACCTATAGAGGCGTGGATTCTATGGCCCGTCTAGGTGCTCCCTGTGCAGAGAGAAGGCGGAATGTGCCACACATTTTGTTTTAAAATGCAATTTTGCTGTGCAAGTCTGGAGAGAGCTGATGGACCATTGGAACCCCAATTTCGAACTTCCTGCCTCCATAACTGATCTTTTCACTAATTGGAAGAATAGATATCCCGATCCCCCCCCCCCAAAAGAAACAAAGTGATTAAAGTAGCTTGGTCTTCTCTCCTCAAAATTTGTTGTTGGCAGATCTCGCTAGACCAAAACCGTAGAATTTTCAGAAACATCCAGTACGATATCCAGGTTGTAGCGGCTAAGATAAAGCTACAGTTAAAAGAATGCCTGGAAGATAAAAAAGTGACTCGAATCTCAATCAACTAGATACTATTTGGGGGTCCTCCTTAAACCTGCAATTTCGTCAACCTGACAGAAACATTTTCTCTCCTGAGGATTGGCAAATAAGAGGGAAAAATAAGGAAGAATTCCAAGATTGGATCTCCAACCATAAGGCGCATTCTCTCTTCTTTGATGGGGCAGCAAAAGGAAATCCTGGCAAGGCTGGGACAGGAGGAACTGTTAAAAGCATTGAAGGCATATTGATCCACAGCTATGCCTGGGGCCTGGGGATCAATTCCAGCATTCGAGCTGAAGCATTGGCCCTCTACCAAGGTCTCAAGCTGCTCTTGAATCTGGAAATTAAGGAGGCAATCATTCTTGGGGACTCCCAAGTGATTATAAAACTCATGGTGACCAATACTACCCCCCGGGACTTAAGATTAACAAGGTTGATACATAGAATTAGAAGCTTGGGGAAGTTGTCCAAAACTTGAAATACTTTCATGTACTGAGAGACAACAACAAAGAAGCAGATCTTGAAGGTAATAAATATGTTCTTCTCTCTACCGGGGCAATGACAAGAGATGGGGATGAAACATGGGATCCAATTCCATAAACATTTCAGCTGATATGTTTTATTATTTGATTCTAAATTAGTTTGTTTGCATATTCAAGCTTGGGCAAATCACAGAAATCAACTCCATTGTTGAGCCCAAAAAGAGCTAGAAGTGGAATACAAGCCCCACAGTACTTCAGGAGGTCGATTCTATATGGATCTGGTCCACTCCCATTGTAATCAGAATTCTGGCATTTAGGCCAATCAAATAATACAATCCATAACCGTTCTTGTGAAAAAAAAAAACATGTCATTTCATTAATATCAAATACTGAAATATGCTTACAAACAAAATGGAAATAAGACTAGCTCGGGCGATGGTAGCTTATCTCTGAGAAGAGATGTGGTGGATACATGCCTTTGAAATGTGTTACAATGAGTCTCAAAGGCCTATTTATTATTGAGAAACATTGAAAAACCATCAACATCCAAAAACCTAACCCTAGGAGATGAAGCGCCAAAATATGGGCCCCGTTTGGGTAAATTGGTACATCAACTTCTTAGGGTTGTAACTTTCGCATACGATCTTTGTTTGATGTGCACAATACCTTGTTAGAAATATCTATCGAAGGACTACTACTTTTGAATGATAAAAATCAGTTCATGGCCCATGTTGGTCCCATTTTTCCCCAAAAAATGTCGTTTGCGAGCCTCAAAACAACTTCCGAAGTTCAGGACCCAAAAAACTGCCAAAAATAGAAATTGTGCTACAAATAAGGAAACTAAAAGACTAAAATAAACTGAAAAACTAAAAGAAACAATGGTGGGGATCCAAGTGGAATAGGCATGTGTCCACCAATATCCACTTGGATCACACTTAGCCGAAGAGATGCTAACTAGACCTTCGCCTCATCTTCTTTGATCTGCTGAATCCAACAATAGACCTCTATCTGTCTTATCTAATTATTAAGTTTTTTCTGCACTACACTCTCCATTATACATGGGCAGGTCAAACTAATCCTCTAGTAGTTGATTCTAATCCTGTAGTGCTTGCTTTTTGACCCCGTAGTTTGTAGCACCCTAGGGGATGCTTGATCATAGCTAGCTCCATTCTCAATGCCTTAGTGGGCCTCTCTTACTATTTGTTGGGTAATTTAATTGACGTTAAATTAATTCATTAATTGTCAACCAAGGTTCGTGTGCTTATGAAGTGCATGTGCACAATATATGCTAGAGTTCTATTTTAGGTTTTTAAAAGATAAAAATTTATCTAGATATGAATGAGTGTTAGATTAAATCAAAGTGTTATCATGCACATGTTCTTCCTTTAAAACTATCTCATGGCAAACTGAAATCGAAATCTGAACTTAACCTTTTAATCTATGAAGTCAAAATCAAAACTTCATCTAACTATAAAATGGAAATTGATTGCAGAAAGAAAATGTTAATTTACTTTTTCATAAAGGAATCTAATTCTATTTGCAAACAAACAACTATAATTCTACTTGTAGAAAGAAAATTTCTAACTCTATTGCAGAATGAAAATCCTAATTCTATTGCAGGAAATAAATTCTAATTCTAAGTACATAAATATCAAAGCATTCTAACTATCTTTGAAAGGAAATAAATATCCACTAGAATTATCAAAATGACTTTGCAACTTTGAATGGTTACTAATGTGCTCAACTAAACTTCAAAATTCATCTTCTCATTATCCACGAAATTACTTGGTGAAATTTAAATTGTGTTATGAAATGAAATTGCTGAAAGAAATGTACTCTGAAAAGTAAATCTTTTTGGTATTTTGTGAGCACTCCGTTTATATAAACAACAATAAATTAGACTAACAATGAAATAACAAAATGCATTGATAGAAAGGAAAATATTTAGCAAACAAATCACAGTGTTATATTAATTGCAAAGTCTTCAACAAATGATTGCAATAATGAACAATAATCACTACTATCTTTCAGTGTCGCCTCAAGGCCTTTTATACACTTCTTATTAAAAAAAATTAAGAGTCCGATGTCAAGATGTAACTTATCTAATTTGACAACTAAGAAGTAAAATTAATATGAAAGTCTATCTCCTCATTATTTTCTACTGAAAGAGAAAATCATGAGGGGTTTTGATCGAGCACATCAACCTCTAAATCATTTCCACACTTGCTTGATCTTGCCATGGATTGCCTTTGAAATCTGCTTGTTCGTTGGAATGTCATAACCAGATTTGACTTCTAGATCTCCTAATCCACGTGGTTTTCCATTTCACGAGGACAGGTGGATATTCATATGTGGACCATTTTCCATCTAGTAGTACCTTTCATTCGTTCTCTTGTGCAATGGAACCTATCTAACCATGGAGATAGATGAAAAATTCTTCATTAGTTGCAGAATGAGAAAAATTATGTGGTTGTAGAAATGTTTCAATTATATTTCGTAAAGAAACAATATATTATAAAATATGGATGATCAATACCTTCTAGATGCTGGAGCATATCTATAATGACATGTTTGGATTGAAATTGCCACAAAATTATCATGAAAATGGTAAAAGGGAGGAAATTATATTGTTAAAAAGGGAACAATTTCAGACTTCAACATTCCCCCACATCAAAGGTTTTTCATTTCCTCATGCATCAAAATTTCAAAATTTGCTCCTTTTATTCAATGTCCTATCTCTGAATCTTGTGTTAGAATATCCAGACTAGTGCTCTTCTTTCTCTTCTTGATACTAAACACTTTCCTTGGTTTCTTCATTAAGATTTTGCTTTATAACCCTCTGATTTTGTTCTTGAGGAATCTATTTTTTGCTTTGAGTTTATTTTTCTTTTTGTATCAATGGCACAAATGCAAAAGTATGTTGTCATTCTGAGTCCTCAATATTTCATTTTGTACCTTTATTACTTCATGTTCATGTTTGAGATGTTTATTCAGAACTTCCAACTCATATATATCTTGCTTTAAATCATCCTCAATTATGTATTCTTTTTCAGGAATATTATGTGACAAAGGAGTTTCTTCATTGAATATGTTTTCTTGATTTTTCAAAGAAGAACCTACTTTTGTTGTGCTCTTTGCTTCAAAGACTCCACACAATCATATATTTGTAATTGTACTAGATCAATATAAGGTGTCTTCCTTGTTAGACTCAGGGCCTGAGGTGGTGTACTATAATTTTCTTCTTCAAGATCAACTACTTCAAGGGATTTCACATTTGAAAGTTTAGAAATTTCACTGCTTCTTCTCAACTTTATCCCCGACTCTTTAATGTTTTGGATGCTTTTTCTTTTGTTGGTTTTTCCTTGTTTTCTAATCTCTGGTTCCTTATTTTTTTCTTCAAGTGGTTTAAAATTTGAGCTGGCTTTATTTCTTCTAATATTTTCTTTTTCATTTTTCTTTTTAAACTTTTCCAAAAATTGAGAAAGAGGAGTGTCATATTCAAGTGGGTCTTCTAATTCTTCTATTTCATTAAGAGCCAAATTCTCTTTTTCACTTTCTTATTTAGGGTTAGGGTTGAGAGTGACATGTGCCAGCTTCTTTTGACCTTTATGCTTGTTTCCTCTTCTTGGACTTCTACAAAATGATTGCAACCTATAAATTTTTTCCAACTATCTCCTCTAGCTTCTAAGTGTACTTCTATAAGGATTTTAATGAGTCCACGAGGACAGAGAGAACTATCAAGGGTTTTTAATTCTCACTGCACACTAGAGTCCATCTTCTGAAGGCTACGTAGTAAGAAATATGATAAATTTATCTCATTCCCATTAATAAAATGCATCAGAAGTCAAGCATGATAAAATAACATAATTCTGAACTTTCCTTCACAGGTTAAGAATTTTTGAATAACTAAAAATAAATTCCTCCATTTTCCTTTCAATGCTGTGACTGGAATTCCATTTTTAAAGATAGAAATATCCGTACTTGGATCTCTAAGGAAGGTTGTCCATTCTTTGTCCCTAGTTTTCCTATTTTTAAACCAACTTTTTCCATTTCTAGGTAATTTTGTAGCTTATTCTATGATAGACTCTGTCAGTATGAGTTTGATGTCACCAATTTCTGCCTCTACCCTGTCAAATGCTTGTGAAAAATATTTTGTAACCTCTAGATCATGCGCATCAAAATTTTCAAAGAATTTTAGTTATCCCACATGCTACAACTATTATCTAACTCATGGATATGCCTGAAGGAATTTGGCTCCATTGGGTTCTAATTGAATGATGACACCCATGGTGGAGAGAAGTCTCAGTCCTAAACTGCTTCTTTTTTACAAAGGTGGTGGAGGGATAGTAAGAGGAAAGGTTGGCATATTGAATAGCGAGAGGTATGAATTGGAGGTTGAATGATGATGAAATAAGGCGCTCATGGGGTATTCAACTCATAATAGCACTAGAATATTGCACATGATTCCCACGGTTCTTAGATATGATTCCATAAGATCGTTAAAACTTAGACAATTTTGAATGGATTTGATGTGACAGGTTGAGGTATGATGATAGGATAGAGTTATAACGGTTATGATAGGGAGATATAATGTTAAGTAATGTCATGAGGTCTTTAAATTGCTCAAGCCTTGTAATATAATCATCCAATGAATTAAAATCTAATGTCCCTTATATGAAAATAATTAAATATTCTACATGCCTCATTATGTTTATGATGTTCCTTTGCTGCAGGTTCTTTGAATGTAGACTGTTCTAGTTGTAGGATTTGAAATCAGTTGTGGAATAGAAGATTGGCTGTAGAATGACACTGATTCTGTAGTTGTTTATTTTTTTGAGGTTGTTGCCGATTGAAAGAGAATCCTTTACTATTGCCGCTTCTTTTGGTGGAAATTGAAGAAGGTTGGTTTTTAGAAGTCATGCTTTGCAATCTATGAAATTATTAGAGAAAAAGAGAGATAAAAATAAATGGGAAAAATATAGGGAAATTATGAAAACATAAACTGCCAAGAACTCTTGGTTTTCAGTTAAGATTTTCTGTATAAGCATGCCAACAATGTTGGTTTTTATACTTGTACTTTTATATTATTATGTTTTAGTTTATTATTATTATTATTATTATTTTAATGATAATAATTTTACAATGGAGCTGGAGAATGAGGAGAAAGATCTCCTTTCTTAACCAACTTGAATTCAAAATTTTCTTGCATATATTTCACAAATTCCTTTCTAGTTAAAGGTTTAGGATATAATCTTAGTCTATGATCATTAACAAGAAAAGTAACTTCTTCATCATCAATAGTTTTAATTTTGACTGCTCCATTATCAAAGACAACATTTATCTCATAAGGACCAAGCCAATGAGTTTGGAATTTTCCTTGAAAATATTTGAACTTGGAATAAAAAAGAAGAGCCCAATCACTTGGATTGAAAGTTTTAGCCTTGATAAATTTGTCATGCCATCTTGATCTTTGCTACTCAACTACGCTGGTTCTGTGGATAACATCTGGTTGAATCTCATTTAGCTCATTCAATTGTGCTAGTCTTTGGTTTTTAGCTTCTGATAAATCAAGACCCAATTTTGCTGCTATTCTGGAAGTCTCCACTTAGTCACAATTGGAAGTAAAACTTGCTTCCCGTTGACAAGCTCATAAGGAGTATGTCCAATTTTGCTTCTCCATGTGGTTCTGCCCAATCTCTTCTATGAAAATGCACAATCCTGGTTAAAATTGCTTCAAGTATATTATTGGTGGATTCCACTTGTCCATTGGCTTGTGGACGATATGGAGTATACTTTTGATGCTTGATCTTATATTTCTCCATGATATTTTGCACCAACTTGGATGCGAATTGAGTACCTTGATTTGTTACATTTTCTCTTGCGACACCAAAATGAGTAAAAATAACCTCAAATAGAAACATAACTACAACATTTTCAATTGCAAATGAAAGAGGTTTAGCTTCTACCCATTTTGTAACATAGTTTGTACAAACAAGTATACACCTTTTCTATTTAGATGGAGGATTTATTGGTCCAACAAAATCTAGAGCCCATTTTTCAAAAGACTCTACAAGCACATGTGGTTGTAGATGCATTTCATCTAATGGAGTAAGCTTACCTATTCTTTGACAACTATTACATATTTTTAAATATTCCTTGGAATCCTTAAAAAGAGAAGGCCATTAATATCCCAAAAGAAGGATCTTATAAGAAATTCTTCTATCAACAAAGTTTCCTCCACTTGGCTCATCATGATAAGCTTTCATGATTTCTGGTACTTCGTCTTCTCGAACACATCTTCGAATGATAAGATAAGGCTTGGTTCTATATAGTTCTCCATTTATCCAAGAATAAGGTGCATTGGATTTGATAACTTTATGTTTTTCTCTGGTTGATAATTGTGGAGGTAATTTTCCTGTAGCCAAATAATTAACAATATCTGCAAACCAAGGAGTTTTAGTAGATACTGTAAAAATGTATTGATCAAGAAAATTATCTTTTACAGGAATTTCATCATTATTATTTTGCATTCTAGAAAGAAAATCAACAATTGTATTTTATTTTCTTGGTTTCTCAAGGATTGTAATGTTGAATTACTACAACAATAACATCCATCTTGTAATTCTACCATTAGTAATTAGTTTATTCATTAAATATCTAATATCAGAATGATCTGTATGAATGAAAATTTCATAGCCAATGATATAATGACGAAACTTGTTAATGGAATACACAATAGGTAAAAACTCATTTTCTGTTACAGTGTAATTTAACTCTATTGGAGTCAAATTTTTGCTCGTGTAATAAATAACGTAAGGAGTTAGATCTTTTTGTCCCAACACAACTCCTTAAGATGTATCTGAAGGATCAGTGGAAATATGAAAAGGGAGAGACCAATGAGGTATTCTTAAAATGGGTGCTTTAATGATATTTTGCTTCAATGTCTCAAATGCCTTTTGGCAATCATAATTCCAAACAAATTCACAATTTTTTGTAAGAAGTTTGAAAAGTGGAGAGGCTATTTTTGTGAACTTTTCTACGAATCTTCTATAATAACCAGTGAAACCAAGAAAAATTTTAACATCTCTTTGACAAATAGGAATTGAAATTTTAGAAAGTACTTCTACCTTAGATGTATCCAGTTTAATTCCATCACCCGAGATATGGTGGCCTAAAACAATCCCTTCATTAAACACCATAGAAAAATTCCCATGACTTAATGAAAGGTTTGTTTCTTTACATGTTATGAGATATTTTTCTAATTTTTCAAGAGCTTCTTAGAAATTACTTCCATAAATAGTAAAGTCATCCATATAAACTTCCACAAAATCATGAATTAGATCAGAAAAGATTCCCCAAACTGCTCTTTGAATTTTTGCAGGTGCATTACATAGTCCAAAGGGAAGTACCCTATAGGCATATGTCCCCCATGGACATGTAAATGTGGTTTTATCTTCCTTGCGAAAGTTGGATTTGGTTATACCCACTAAAACCATCAAGAAAAGAAAAATATTTCTTCCTTGCTAAGGTATCTAATACTTGATCTATAAAAGGCAGTGAAAAATGATCTTTCAAAGTAGCTTTGTTCAATTCCCTATAATCAATACATACTCTCCATTTTCCATTCTTCTTTGGAACAATCACTAAAGTTGATACCCATTGGCTCTAAATGAAATTCACATTAAGTAACTTTTGCAATTACTCCTTTGCAATTTCTCTTAGATCAAGATTCATCCTTCTTTGAGGTTGTCTAATTGGTTTGGCATTTTCCCGAATATAAATATGATGCATACAAGTTTTGGGATCAATTCCTTTCATATTAGTATAGTCCCATGCATAAGAAGAAGAATGTTTTTTGTATCATCTTTAACAATTTCCTCTTTTGAAATTCTTCCAAGTTATTATTAATGTTTAATGTTTTTCGTGGAAAGATTTTTACTAAAGAATTGCCATATTTTTTCGTATAATGTAAAACCATTTGATGAGATGATAGATATTCAATATTACATTGTTCCTGAAAACTTTGATCTTGCACATAGTATGAAGAAGAATCATTGCCATTCATAGGTTTATTAATTGATCTTCTTCATCTATTTGTGAAAGAGTAAATACTGGTTGACCATCATTAAAGTCTTCATCATCATCATCATCATCTATCGAGACTTCACTTTCTAATTCAGTTTTGTTTTTGCACGTCGATACAATGTGAATTTCTTAGTGGAGTTTCCATTAGAAATATACATATCACCCGATCTACAACTTATGAATGCATGAGTTGTAAATTGCCAAGGTCTACCAAGGATCAATGGATGGCCTCCGAAATATTATTGGGAGTTAAAATCATAAAATCAATTTTTTTTTTCCCAAAAATCTAAGGAAATAGACACATCTTCTAATATATCATTAGGTTTGATAATAAAAACCTATATGCTAACTGCAATAATGTAGGGGTATATTGAAGATTAGGAAGATTTAATTGATCCACAGTTTGTTTGTTCATGATATTGATGGATGCTTGTAAATCATTCAAAGTTTTGGAATCTCAATACCATTGATCTGAATTTTTACTGTAGGGCTACTTGGATCTAGATATTTTTGAACTATTTGTTTTCCCATCATAATATCAACAATATCTCCTACCAATTGGATTTTCTTGACATCTTTTGTTTTCCTTCCTAGTTTTCTAATGCATAACTCCTTAATAGTTTTTGAAAATATTGGTTTTTTCTTTATAACTTGAAGCAAAATAATTTTGATGCAAACATTCTTTAGTTCATCTAGCATGTCATAATTTGGTAAAACACTTTGCCCTTCTATTCCTTTATCAATTTTGAGACTTTCAGGAAAAGGTGGATCTTGTAAGGAAATAGAAGGTTGTTCTACTGGAGGAACTATAGGAGTTTGATTTATTTGGTCATCCTTCAAATGTATAGGAACACCTTCCTTTGGAGGAGTCTTTTCTTGATCAAGAATTGTATCTTTTTCAAGAACCTCGTCCTCTTTATATTTTTGGATGAATTTTGTTGGTGACTTCTTTTGCAAAACCCTACCAGATCTAAGTTGAACATCATTTAGACCAAATGGGGATATCATACAAGCTTGAAGATTTTGACCTTCTATATTATAGACAACTTGTTGATTTTTATTGTTTGGATTTGGAAGTGGTTGAGTAGATAGTTGGTTGGGTTTTTGAGGAAATGGTATGGATGGTAATGAAAGTCGTTGATTTAGTGATTGAGCTTGGAATTGAGAGGGTTGATTTGGTTGAGGAGGATAGTATTGTGGTGGAAAAGGGGGATAAGATTGTTGGAATTGAGGATATTGAGGATATCTACCATAAGGATTTTTCCAACCTTGTGCCTAAGATGGATTTTGAGGTTGAGGGGACCGAGGTTGCCAAGGCATATGTGCAGTGCAGTTATTATGTGGTTGTGCAGATGATTGATATTGAGTATTGAAACATTGAGTCATATTTGGTTGTTGATTTTGCTAAGGTCTTTTAGCAACAAAACAAAGTGATTCAGCTTGGCCTGTTCCAGCTTCACATTGAAATTTTTTTTTAAGACCAAGTATTGAAGGGCATTCTCTTGTATCATGATTTTCAACACATATGACACTATCAAGGAGACATTCTCTCAAGGCATGTTTCTTTCTACATTTAGGGCAGAAAATAGATAATGCAACATTCTTAGTTTTTTGCTTGTTTTTTTATTTTGAGAGTATCTAGTTGTTCGCTAAGATTCCCAAAGATATATGTTTTGAAGTTGTCAACCAAATTGCTTAGTTCTACTCTACTTACTGTTCCGATTGCAGATTTACTAACCCTATGTTCTAATGGTATATGTTCCTAGTCCCACGAACCATTTAAGTGCTCCATCTTTAAGAGTAGCTGGATATAATTTCAAATTTTGAGTATCGAGTAAGTAGAACAATGTAAACTTTGAAACGAGAATTGTAAACTCAAAATGAGAACTTTAGCAAAAAAAACCCCAAAAAACATGAAAACAACCTGAAAATGAAAAGTGTTGATGCAGGAACAACGTTTTTGTTTTGTTTTGTTAGGGCCAGTTTAAACATTTTTTAAAAATAACATTAAAATACAATAAAAACCATTTTTTGTTGTTGTGCAAAATTCACCCTGAAAGAAAAAAATGTTGATGATGGAATAACGCCTTTTTTTGGGGTAAATTTTCAATATTTTTTAAAAATGATAGTAAAAGCCAATAAAACCAATAAAAGCCATTTTTTTGTTGCGCAAAAACTGCCCTGAAAACAAAAAATGTTGATTTTGCAATAACGTCTTTCTTTTTTCAAGGTAAATTTTCAGCATTTTTAACAAAGAAAATGTTAAAAAATATATAAATCATTTAAAAAAATCAATACCCTTGAAAAAAATTATAAAGCATAAAAAAATACAATTAAATATATAAAAAATCTAAAATTTAAAACATTAAAAAAAAAACATTGAAAATTAAAAATGCAAAAACATTAGAACAAATAAAAAAATATTAAAAAAAATTAAGTGGAAAAAAGCACATTTTTTTCATTATATCTTTCCTCTCTATAAAGGACTTGGAATACCCTGCTTTTCAAAAACATAAAACACACACACACATTTAAAAAAATTAGAAGAAAAACAAATGAAAAAAATAAAAAACAATAAAAAACAATAAAAAAACAAATTAAACAAAAAAACATTAAAAAATTAAAAATTAAAAATTAAAACGTGGCCCCATGGGTCCTGGGTGAGGAAATCTGATTCTCGAAATTAGATTTCCCCGCCCAAATCCTGTGTGACCATGGGGCTAGACAGGGGGAGGGGGAGCCCACATTTAAGGCACTCCTTGATGTGAAGTCACCGGTTCAATTCCCCCACCCCGATCGGGGTGTTATATTGGACATGATTGAAGATATATATATACTATATATAAATTTATTATAATATATATACTTATAATATATATATATAATACTATATATATATATCTTCATCATGTCCAATATAACACCCCGATCGGGGTGGGGAATTGAACCGGTGACTTCACATCAAGGAGTGCCTTAATGTGGGCTCCCCCTCCCCCTGTCTAGCCCCATGGTCACACAGGCTTTGGGCGGGGAAATCTAATTTCGTGAATCAGATTTCCTCACCTAGGAAGCTTGGTAGGTCTTTCCATTTTTATTAATATAAAAGCAAGTTTTATCCACATAACAAAATAGTTAGGTGGCCTCAACTTGACCTGAGGGAAACCAAGTTTGTTGGGCACCTAACAATGTGATATGCCATCCAATAACAAAAAAAAATAAGTCCTTCTAACCGATCTAGATAAATCTGAATGTCTTTGCCTTGCTTGAATAGTACATGCCTAAAAAAAATGATCAATATTCTGAAAATTAAAAGCTTCCCACATACAAAAAGAGAAAGGAAACTGAGAAACCAACTAGCATACAACTCTTCTCCCTCGACAGACGTAGAATCCACTAGAGTCGGGTCCTTAACATTGGACATTGGGAGCTCTGTCTGTGAGAGAATGCAAGGGAGGTGTTCTTCAATTTGTTGAAGGTAGACATTCTATTTTTGCATCTGAAACTGAAGCTTTTGAAATTAATGTTTATAGTTAGGAAAGTCCTGCATCACTCCTTCCATGCCCGCAAAGACCTGCTCCAAAGACTTTCCCAAGAAAATCTTCATGCAACACTAAAAGAACAAGGTTTGTTTGAACTGGGTGACATACGCATGAGTGCACCCTAGATCTAGCACCATAGCCTGCTAGTCTTCGACCTCAATTTCCATCGAGTTAGCTTGATAGTTCAAGTCCACTTCCCATTCCTCAATTAACTACTGGATTTCCTTATTCTCTCCTTTGTGATAAGTTGTAGCCACAATATTAATGATGGTGGCAACTGGTTTTCAACCCCTCGATTTTCCCCCAAAGGAGTTGGTTTGCCTGTTGTCTCGGTCCTCCTAGTTCTTCTGCCTTGACCTCTCAGGGATGGGCTTCGTTCCTTTGCAGTTGTCGTCTGAGCCATTGTTGTGTGCTTACATATTTTAGTGGAGAGAATAGTAATTCGAATTGCTTACATAGGTGGTAGCCCAAGCCCAGAAGCCCCCATCTTCCAGGTGACACTACCGCCCCACACACTTGCCAAGGAAGAAGCATGAAACAATAATTTCCAATAAAGAACCTGAGGGACTTCCTCCCTTCTCTTCCATTGCATACCTTCTTTATCGATCGACCCAAACAAAGTTACAGTCACCGTAACCCAGAGCCCGTTAACATAACAGTTAGAGAATGATATGAAGAAAACGCCGAAGCTTATACCATAGGGACAAACCCAGTATCCAAACCATCACAAGGCCACAAACATAAGCCCAAGAAGAATCCCATAGGGGCTTAGGTCAAGGAACCCACATAAAAGCCTCTAGGGAACAATTTGGCCCTAGAAAAAATAGAGAAAATAGTCCCATCCCATTCCCAACACATTCGGGAGGACAAAACCCATGAGAAAAAATGTAAACTACCCATCCCCAAGTCCCAACAATGCTAGGTCGAGCCAGAAGGATATCGAAGGGATTGACCGTAGAGACATAAACCCCATATAACCCCATCTTGGATATGATAATCCCGAACATAACAAACACATAAACCATGCTGGGCAGATGGACCTATTTCAGCAGGAAAACATACGTATGTAGATGCATGGGGCCTCTCCTTCTTACAAAACCTGATAATTCAAAACCATGCATTCCCAATTCCATCAAATAAATAAGTCGTTGCATGGAGGGGAGAAAGGAATGGTGGATCACATACCAGTTTACCCATGCAGCTATCCTGCCACCTCGACTGAATCCACGTCATTCCACAGAGCTTGGCACCACCCTCTTACACTCTTCTACCGTGAACATAACACTTACTATCTTCTCTCACGAAGAATTGAACCAAATGCCAAAACCAACTCCTGCTGGAGTATTTACATTATGCATGCATGGAGCCACCGCACCAAATAGCTCAAGCATGTGGAGGGTGGTGGGTTTGTACCCCTAGGGCATCATCATTAATTTGTCATAATGGAATTGTTGTCTAGCTTGCACCCCAATCAAGGGTACAAAAAGAAATTAAGTTGAAAAAATAAGAATAAAAACATTAAAAAACAAAAAAACACATTTAAAAGAAAAATCATTATTATGGATTTCCTCGCCCAGGGCTGTAGGGTAGGGGGCTGGGCAGGAAGCTCCCATCTTGCCCAACCCCCCTGCCCCATGACCCTAGGTGGGGAAGTGCTATTACAGGTGTTGTTGCCACCCCCGACCAACCCCCCGCCCAGGGCGACGAGGCTAGGCGAGGAACAATTTTTTTAAATAATTTGAAAATGTTTATTTTATGTTTTATTTTTATTTTTTAATGAATCTATTTGATTTTTTTATTTGTTTTTAAATTCTTTCAAATGTTTTTATAGGTTTTTAATCTTTAATTTTTTTTACAATGTGTGTTTTGTTTTAAATTTTTATTTAATTTATTTCTTTAAGGTTTTTGTTTTGTTTTAATTTTAAAATTTTTTGTTTGCCATTATACTATATATACTTATAGTATATATTATATATCATATACTACTATATATTATAATATTATTATATATATATATATAATATTTTAAAATAATTTTAAATTTTCAATGTCTGCTTTTTTTTTTTGGTTAATTAGTTGTATTTTTTTCTGTTATTAATTTTTTTTCAACGTCTTTGTTTTTGTTTTTTATTTACTTTTTTTCAAATGGCATGTCCAATTTATTTTGTAAAAACCAAATTTGGTATGTTATTTTTACTTAAAATTTTATTGGACACTCATCTATTTTTTTTTTTTTCTTTTTATCGGAAAAAAACTTCAAACTGTCATCATCTTTCACATAACAAAATTCATATAAAATTTGTCATTTTTCCAAACATTATTTATTCTACTTTATTTATAATTTAAATTTATTTTATCTATTACATGTCATCTTTTAGGTGAAAAAGGTCATGAAATATGTATTTTTTTAATTATATCTATATGTAAAATGAATATTTTTTGTCCATTGTTTAAAAGTATTATTTTTTAGTGACAATTATTTTATGTGTATTGAAGTTTTAATTAATGATATATACATATATAAAAAATCATAACCTCAAAATATTAATGTTATTATTTTTTAAAATTTTGCAAAAAAAAAAAATCATTATAAAAAAACATTACAAGGAAAAACAAAAACACATGTTTGAAAAACTCTTAAAAAGTTTAAAAAATAAGCATCTTAAGATGAAAAACAAGAAGAAAAATAGGACAACTCGAAAAATCGTTAAATAATCAACATTAAAAAAAATTTGTGCATACTTAAGAAAATTTAAAGTGTAAAAAATATGTCTTAAAAAAATGTTGATGCTTTTCAAAATCCACATGAAAATCACTAACATTTAACAAAACTAATCACACTTAATACAATAGAAAATTTAAAGTTTCAAAAATAAGCTCTCTAAAAAAGGGGATTGATGCTCCATCAACACTTTTCAAAATCAGCATGAAAATCACTAACATTTAAAAAAAAAAAAAATGTTAATACTTGATACATAGGAAAAATTGAAGTGTAAAAAATATGCTAAAAAAAAGATGTATTATGAATCAATGCTTTTCAAAATCAGAAGATTTTTTGCTACCTCAAAAAAATGGGTAATCGGTATAGTTCCAGTTTCAAAGTTTAAATTGTTGTAGTCATAAGACCTACATAATACTTCAAACAAACAAAAAATGTTTTTGGATCCTCAGTTCTTAAGGAATGAAAATTAGGGAGAATAGAAGGTGAAATATTTTTCATTGTGGCTACGCTGTCTTCATCAAAGATAGGAAATCCATAAGGACCTTGTTCTCCCCTACCTCCTCTAGCACCACCTAGACCTCCACCTCCTCCTCTGCCTCTTTCACCTCCAATCCTAAGTTCACCATCGACATTATGTACTTCTCTTGCCGCTTCTGCCATTGTAGATTGTTTAGAGCTAATGTAAGGTTCAATAATAGGATTTTCTCTTCTTCTGGTTCCTCTACCAATGGTATTTCAAAATACTCTTCCTCTTCTTCACTTGACACCTCTAGTTCTTGTCCTAAGGGTTGTTCTCCTATTGAAAAGAGAAATAATACTCCTTTTGTTGGGTATGTAGGTTCTTCAACTACAACTTCAGTGGAGGAAGTTGGTGAACCTCTAAGTTGGATTTCAAATCTATGCACCTCACGAGGTCTATGTCTACCTGCTATGGATGGAATGTGAGTGTCAGTGGATGGGGCACTACGCGATCTAGCGAGGGTGAGTGGTGATGTAGGAATTGAACTTTTTCCTCTACTTCTACTTACAAATCTACCCCTAGAATCCCTTTCCCTATTCATGCATTCTAAATGATTTTATTATGCTTTAACCATGCATCTAAAATGATATGCAAACCAAAAAAATGGAACGCTATATACACTTCCACAACAACGACGCCAAAATGTTGGGTAATTTAATTGATGTTAAATTACTTCATTAATTGTCAACCAAGGTTCATGTACTTATGAAGTGCATGTGCACAATATATGACAACTTTCTATTTTAGGTTTTTAAAAGATAAAATTTATCTAGATATGAATGAGTGTTAGATTAAATCAAAGTGCTACCACACACATGTTCTTCCATTAAAACTACTTCATGGAAAATTGAAATAGAAATCTGAACTTAAAATTTTAATCTATTTATTCAAAATCAAAACTTCATCTAACTATAAAATATAAATTGATTGCAAAAAGAGAGTGCTAATTTACTTTTGCAGAAAAGAATCTAATTATATTTTCAAACAAACAACTATAATTCTACTTGTAGAAAGAAGAGTTCTAACTCTACTGCAGAATGAAAATCCTAATTCTATTGCAGGAAAGAAAACCTAATTCTAAGTACATAAATATCAAAGCATTCTCACTATCTCTAAAAGGAAATAAATCTCCACTAGACTTATCAAAACGACTTTGCAACTTCGGATGGTTACTAATGTGCGCAACTAAACTTCAAAATTCATCTTCTCATCATGCACAAAATTACTTGGTGAAATTTAATTGAGTTATGAAATGAAATTGCTGAAAGAAATGTACTCTGAAAAGTAAATATTTTTGGTATTTTGTGAGCGCTCTATTTATATAAACAAGAAGAAATTAGATTGGAAATGTAATAACAAAATGCATCGATAGAAAGGAAACTATTTACAAACAAATCATAGTGAAAATAAAACTAATCTACTCTTACAATTCTCGAGGGGGCCCTCCTGTTGGGTGCAAGTTCACCACTAACTAAATTAAATTGCTTAACCGCACATTGGCACAAAAACATAGTATTATATTAATTGCAAAATTATTTAACAAAGGATTGCTATAATTAACAATAATCACTACCGTCTTTCAGTCTTGCCTCAAGTCTTTTTATACACTTGTTATTAAAATTGTTCTAAGAGTCCTATGCCTAGAGGCAACTTAGCTAATATGACAACTAAGAAGTAAAATTAATATGAAAGTTTATCTCCTCATGATTAGAAAATCAAAAGGGATTTTGATCAAACACATTAGCCTCTAAATCGTTTCCATGCTTGCCTGATCTTGCCACAGATTGCCTTCGAAATCTGCCTATTCTCTGGAATGTCATAGCCAGAATTGACTTCTAGATCTATTGATCCATGTGGTTTTCTAGATCACGAGGACAGGTGGATATTCATATGTGGACCATTTTCCATCTGGTAGTACCTTGCATTCATTCTATGGTGCATTGGAACCTATCTAACCATGGAGATAACTACAAAATTCTTCATTAGCTGCAAAATGAGCAAATATTTGTACATGTAGAAATGTTTCAATTATATTTCATAAAGAAATAATATATTATAAAACATGGATGATCAATAACTTTTGAATGCTAGAGAATAACTATAATGACCTGATTGTATTGAAATTGCAACAAAATTATCATGGAAAGGGTAAAAGGGAGGAAACATGATTGTTAAAAAGAGAACAATTTCGGACTTCAACGTTGTTTTAGGAATGACTTCTTAGTACAAATGAGATTTAGGCTTGTCCTTTTATCACTCTTGTGGTAGTGGGCTAGGCGCGTGTTATGAGTTGGCCCCCACCTGCCACCTACGTATTTCCTCTTATAGATAATTGGCCAGACTCATAATCATTACCCTCTCATTTTTGTCTTTTTTCCATATTGCAATAGATGAGTGAATAACTGCACTTTAACTATTCGAGGGTGGCCATGCTTGATGACCACCTCCATCCTATAAAAACTCATTCCTCATACATTAAAATCATTTTCGAGCTACCATGAACTTAAAGGAAGAGGTGAGGAGTGTCATACCTATGCCTACCTGATGGTCTCGGGTTGCTTCGATGCCTGCATGTTTCTTCAAGATAGCGATTGATCTACTGGTCTCTGGAGGTGTTATTTTCCATGCTAGTTGCTTCTTGCTCTAGTCCTTCTTTTGAACAAAATAGACATGTAGATGTTTTTTGATAGGTGTCTAATTGAGTGAATTTTGTTGATGTAGGTTCTTCAAATGGTGGATCGATATGTTGTTGTTGGGGATGAACAATGACCTTGTAGTAGCTCCTTAAGAGCCATGTAACTTCCCCAAAATTACAAATATGGTCGTTTGATGCTTTAGGATGGATAAGCCTTCATTTTGGTGTTGCCAAGTATCTCCAACTATGGTTTTGTAGGGTTTGTGTAGGTTGCTACAGGATTGGATCCTTTCCTGTAGCAGTCACACAGACCCCTTCAAGATACAATAATCTAATGAAATGCATTTAGAGTCTCTGATAATTCATGGTGAGCTTGTCGACAAGGACTACAAACTTTGGTGGTGTTGAAAATTGTGGAAGAATGGGTGAAAATCGATTTATTTCATGGATAGAGATGGATTTTTGGATGGAGATATGGCTCAATAGTGTGAAGGGTGGATGATGGAGATGTGGTAGACTTATTTTTTCACCCCCCCACCCCCCAAGGAAAACACAGAATTGAAACCCTCTCTCCATATTGATCACAATCCTGTAGCAACTTTGGTTAATCTTGTAGTAGTTTAGGACAATCCTATAGCATTTAAGGACCAAGGCAGAATTGAGTGAGATGGGTGGCCTTGTGATGGAGGAACATTCAGAGATGGATGAAATGATGAAGGACATGCATATAACTATCCTGGGAGATGGAGAAGTGGAATATGGAGGTTTATTCCTTTGACCATGACTGGAACCCTGCAAAAAAATGTCAGCAAAACTAATGTAAAGGTTCCCCTATTTTTTTTTTGGTTTGTTTTTTCTCTCTTTTTTTGAGATCTGCAAGTTTCCTCAAAATTGGTTTACAACCCATAGGCCTGCCCCAAGTGCCTCAAAGGAGGTTTTCACTTGGGGATTTTTTTTTATTTTTTATTTTTCTCTTGGGTTGCCTCATAAAGATTTTAAACCCTAGAGTTGGCCTCAAGTGCCTCATATAGGTTTTCATCTAGGCCCTTTTATTCTTCATTTTTTTTTTCCTTATCAAATGTTGGATGAACTGAGAGTTGTGAGACCCCCAATTACATTCATCTCCTTACTTTTTGAGCTAGTAAACTCCTCCTTTGACAAAGACTTCTTATACAACTTTAACCAATAACCGTTAACAAGCAATGGAATGCCTTCCTCATAAATTGTTCTTATTAGGAAAAATCCATTCTTAGAACATGTTTCTACCATATAAGGGCCCAATCACCTTGTCATCAATTTTCCCTTGAAATGTTTGAACCTGGAATCATATAGAAAGGCCCAATCACCCTCTTGGAAGGCCGTTTCCCTAATGTATTTATCATGCAAAATTTTCCTTTGTAGTTGGACTACCTCAGTGTGCATGAGAGCTTGCAATATGTACTCATCCAGGCCATTAAGCTGGAGTAGCCTTTCTTTATGAGCTACAGTGATGTATAAATCCATTTGTGTTGCTATCCTTAATGTGTTGTATTCAAACTTAATGGACAATAAGGCCTTTTTTCCATAAAATATCTCAAATGGAGTGACTCCAGTGGTGGTTTTTCAAGTGGTGTTGTAGGCCCAAGTGGCCTCTACAAGTCGGTATGCTTAATACCTTCTGTTGTTGTTGAAAATTTTAGTCAAATTGTTCTCCAAGGCTCGATTTTTTTATCTCCACCTACCCATTTGCTTGAGGGTAATAGGTGGTGGATCTTCTGCGTTTGATACAATTATGCTCCATGATGTCCTCAATCATATTTGAAGTAAATTGAGCTCCTTGATCAATGACCAACTCCCTTGCAAATCCAAACTTGTAGAAGATGTTCTCTCTTAGAATTTTTTCCACTTTTTGCTTGGTTATTGCCTTTAATACCTTTGCTTCAACCCAGTTTGTCAAGTAATAAACGCACATAATGATATATGTCTTTTGTCCAGATGGGGGATCAATTGGCCCAATGAAATCCATGCACCATTTCTCAAATGGCTCCAAAGTCACTTGAGGTTGCAAGGGCATCTCATCCTTGGGTGTAGGCTTGCCCATCCTTTGGCACTCATCACATCAACAATGTACCTTTTGGCTTGTTGCGGAGTGGGCCATTAGTAGACATATTGTGGGACTTTGAAGGTTTTCCTCTTAGTAGAAAATGCCCCCACAAGGTCCATCATGGCATGCTAAAAAGATGTCAAACACCTCCTCCTCTCTCACACATCTCCTCAAGGTATGATCTAGCCCCAATTTAAAGAGTTTTCCCCCATTCCAGGTGCAAGGGGCACTCTTACTAACAAATTTTCTCGTCTTCTTAGAAGATAGATTAGGAGGGATCCCCCCAACAACTAAGTAATTTGTTATATCAACAAAACAAGGAGATAACACTGAGATATAAAAAAGGTGTTCATCTAGAAATTGATCATCAACCATCTCCTTATTTATTGAAGGTAATGTTAGTCTAGACAAAAAATATGCAACCACATTTTCTTTGCTTGGTTTGTTAATAATGGTTAGATG